>UYRU01041696.1:67847-80097 GCA_900617775.1 Dibothriocephalus latus | reverse complement strand
GAGGCCGGCTAGATCAGGCATGATCACAGCCGTAACAAGTACAAGTACAATACTCGTTTAAGGAAGTTTGCACTTAATTGCTGTTTAATAGTCAGCCTTATGTAAAATGTGGCCTTCAATATACAGCCTAGCGCTAAGATATGGGCTAAAACAGGGGCTCATGAGAATTGGTTGTATCTTTATGCTATTGACTAAAACAAAAAGTTCGTCACTTGACTTCAACAATAGGGAGGTTATAAGAATATAATTTGTTATAAGGTTAGGTTTTGACACGCCGGTTACTGGCAAATAAATTTAAATTAAATTCATGCGTTCAATTTAAACTGAACATATTTGTGTCACTAAGAGATATTATCTTCTGGCAAATTTTCTTGCAGATATTGATGCTGTGAGAGTACGATGAGTTTCAACTCGTCCTTTAAATAATGTTAAATAGTCCATAAATTTCAGTATTTTTAACCAGCTACCCAAAAATATTTAAAAAAGACATATTTCGCAAAAGTATTTACTGAATTAGAAAATTCCGGGGCATTCTTTCTAATTCAGATGACCGTTCAGGTTGTAGCTTAAGACACAAACAAACATAAAACCTAATTCCGAGAATAAGGAACATTCGCAAATTGTTAGCAATGAGTGTGCCTTACATAAATGAAAAAATAGTCTCAGAGCTTTTGCTGAGGAATCTCTGCGTGGTATATATTTATCTGAGTTTGGGCCAAGATAACAGTTGAGAGGTTTAACGAGTAATTTCACCTATCTGAAAAGAACTTAATATTTTTCTACTGCAACTTTGAAAACGTACTTTCTTCTATATATTTGAGGCTTTTAGTCTACATTGTTTTTGCATTTATGTCACTTTCAAAGATTGAATATGCACACCAAAGTGGTCAACGTGCCGAAAACTTAAACCTTTTGCCTGAACCGTTGCTTAATTACGTTTCAGTCGAAAATTTACAATAGATAGTGCATTGCTACATGCTCAAAAAAAGCTTAATGTGAGGCCGATTTGCATTAAGGCTTTAAATATTCGTAAAAGGCAGGGAAATGTCAGCACGTGTAAATTAAGGATTGCCAAATGGACGTTTGTGCCGCGTTTCGGCATGTCCAATCACACTTATTTTCGAGTATATTATTCTAAAATCGATAAAAGCTCAACGCTTATAAAAGTACTCGGCCTGCTACTACCTTGTTTTATCTGCTTAACATGAGGAAAATCGGCGCTTATGAAATGAGGTCAGTTCCGCGTGATAAAACTATCGAGTTAATATTACCCTCCCTCCTTGTAAAGAAAACGCGTGCGAACGTGAAGACCTAATTAAGGATTACTAGTAACACAGGAACTTGCTAGAATACAAGGTAACATGCACACTGACGGACAGAACATCCATAACCATATCTCACATACAGAGAGGACATTCTCCGGGTAAGGGTAGGCTGCATCTTATTGCCCGCAATGGATCTTCCGAATTTCCGTCACCGCCTTTTTTGAGACGCGTCACATACTGTATTTGGTTGGCAACGATGGCTTCCTATGTAAAAATGAAATTGCAGTTTGGTTGCTGATAGTAGTCACAAGCGCAGTTTTAAGCAACAAATGTTTTTCAAGAAACCATTTAAAATCTCCCTTATTTCTTTTATATTCGTTTCTTTAGTTAATCGAAAGAGGAGTAAAATGAGGAGAATAATTTTTAAATTTATAGGTGGAAGAACATGCCAAACCTCTAAAATTCCGTTAATTAAGTATAGAATTTGGATGACTAATATATATGGTTGTATATTAGATATAATCATATATTCGCGCTTGAAAAATATTCCAATGCGTCCGAGAAGTGAGGAGCAGCCTGTACGTAAACGTACACCGCTTCATTAATTTATCTAAGTGAAATAACAAACGCAGTATGCGTGTTGAAACTTAAGCTTAGAATAGCTCAGGGGCCGATTTTCAAGTAACTAAATGGAATACACGGCTCCAAAATGTCCATAACATATCACAATTTAAAAAAATACAATGGAGCCTGCGTTAACGAGTTTTATCCGTTCCCGCACCGACCTCGTCATATGAAATGCTCGTTTTGCGAAGCGTAACCAATCAAACTACAGTTCACTGATTTTCTGCAGTCGACCGAGGATCTATGCCCTAGGAGCAAGACTCAACGGCGGACACAGGCGAACACATGCACTGACAATTATCGAACTGAGCGGAAGTTTGTCAATCAAAACAACTTTTCAGCGAGTTACTTGCTCGTTATCTTAACTGGTCGTATATGGTGCTGCTCATCACTTGAGTTTCCATTGTACCAAATGTTGCGATAAATTCTCACCGGGCCAGTAGGTTTATGTTGGCATGGAGTTCAAGTTAAAGCATGTTTGTCATTTTGTACAAGGGAATCACGGGATTAGGCGGCGGGAGTGTTGGGTTCAATAAGCGAAGGCAGATTACGTGGTGGAAGGGGGGGGGGTTAGTGGAACCGGTCGAGGGGAGAGGAGTGAAGAGAGAGCGCGGAAGAGTGCATGCAGTAAAACGACCGTTCGAATATCCGAACCACTACTGGAGAGGGCTGCGGCGTCGTCGTACCACCAAAACCCTGAGGAGACACGCCAAGAAGTAACGGAAAAGTACTCGTGGAAAGGTGGGTGAACTACGGCGTTGCACGTGCTAATGCGTTGCCATTCTGGACACCGTGATAAAAGAGAAAAATAGGAATTTAGCAGCCAGACTCAGGCCATAGGAAGAAAATGTGAAAACGCCAACGGATCATCGCCTTTCCAAAGGCTGTACAAAGAGAACACAAAATCAAGACTCCCCAAGGATACAGATCGGTATGTAAACAACCATTCTTAAATGAAACTTAAAAAAAACATCGTTTGAGGCATTGCCTCTGCGTCTGGTCAAAAAGTAAACCAGCTAGAGTTAGAAACACTGTAAAAGAACCTCCAAAACCAAACTAATGATCCAAAGCCCATCTCCGTGGACCGTGTTCAGCAGTTTATTCTAACACTGGGGAATTGTAGTTACCAGTGCCTGAACAAGAGTACACAAAGCCGGGACTGCTGACAAAAGCACACTTGGAGAAAGAGAACAAAGACATCTTGTTTACTTCAGCAGATAATGGAACGTGTGTCGTTATAATGAACAGGCCACACTACGTAACGAAGATGCAGGCCATATTACCTGACCAGACAAATTTAGGAAAGTAGACAAAGAAGAATATTGCACAGATGGAGTAAAGGTACAGCTGACCGTCTGCTTGAGAAAACCGCACACGGGAGGTTTAATAAGCCAACGTGACCTCAAACGGCTCTGCCCCAGAACACGCTCAAATCCCCTATGTTTATGGTCTACCGACGATCCACAACCGTGGGCTGTCAGTTCGTCTGATTTTGGAAATGCGCAACTCGCTGTATTATGGGATAGCGAACTGGTTAACAGAGAATGTCAAACCCCTACAGTGTCAGCTGGCATCACATAGCTATTGAGATACTTTTGCATTTATCGGCGACGTCAAATGCATGAACTTAAACGACATGATCTTACTCTCTCTACCTAGACAGTTTATGACTGTTTCCAAACGTCCCGGCCACAGTGACAGTCGATTATAATGGCGAATTCTTATGAAAAAAATAAAATGGAAGTAGGAATAACAACGAGTGCTCTGGAGGAACTATAATGCAGATGTCCATTAAATTTGCATTTCCTTTCTGACAACCAACTATATAAACAAATAAGGGGCATTGCCGTGGGCTTTACTCTTCAATCGCTATTAGGATAAATTAAAGCTGGCCTAGTTTGCCAACTCAGCTCTACTCCTTTATTTGTTCCTGTGGGGCAGGAGACGGCGATTATTCAAAAGAATAAGTGTTCACCTCCCAGCACGGCTGCGAATACGTTAAATTAGGCGCATAAACAGTGCCATTCTCGTCCACACTGTTGATTCTGAACTTCGTGTAGTCCCCAGCGAAGCCTTCTTGAAGATTTATAAGGCTCCACAAAACTATTTAAAGTCTCTCGATCAGCGCCTGCTAGCAACACCAGAAGCGACCGATATTAGGTTGGGGAAGTCAGTCTTGTATGCATAAAATAAATTCCTGCAAGCTCCGTACTGGGCATTACCAACAGTCATTTAAGCGAGAAGAAGAAGACTCGATCACTGGGACATAAACATATTGTCCCAGTGATCGAGTCTTCTTCTTCTCAATTGCTTCCTGGGACACGAATGTTCGCTTGTATTGGCGAGTCACTTAAGCGCATGCACTCTTGCACGCTCTACCTTTGTCTCTCCCCTCTCTCCCTAGACTGGCTCTTCTAAAACCTCCGCGCCACCCTAACCACACTCTTATTGCCACAATTCACTTTTATGGAAAAAAGAGCATATATTAACCTGTACCACTTTCTCTTATCCATACACCGCCCCGATGATAACTGATCGAGAGTTAACGTATGCTTGTCAACTATAAATCTAATATGTCAAGTATCAAAAGTGAGCAAACAATTACAAGTATCTTTGTTAGTCGATAATAAATCGGTTTTTCTTCACACAAAATCCCACAATCTTAAAAAGATATTGCGTTTTCTTCTGTTTTTATAAACTACAGCAAGTTTATACCCAACATCTGACGCTGCTGTTAAATATAATCATGTTCCTGAATCAAATCTGAGTTCGTATGCCATAGTTTATAAATCATCTATGCAATAGATCCTTTCTCCCAAATGCTTCCATATCATTGTATTTCGTGAGAGAATGCCTTCTTTTGGTAGAGTTCAATGATTAACTGTCATGTGACTTAATCGTTTTTATTTTATCGAAGTGGAAGATGCCAAAAAAAGATTACAGGCAGATAGTCTTGCTGGCAAAGACAACGGAGAACTGAATAACCATTTCTTGCTTATGAGCCGTCGTCAGCCAGTCATATCCTGTTCCAAGTGGTGCACCACCAGAGCTTGTTGATCGAAGTCTAATGCGCTAACCATTGATCCACGAGCACGTTGTCTTGCCGGTTAGGGTCAGACGATGTGCACACTCGTAAGTGAACGTTCAGCGACCGCTAACGGAGTTCGCTTGTCCCGTTCTGCCCTACCTTGGGCCTAATTTCTCCGACAGTCATAGCATGGAGAAATACAGCAGCAAAGACAAGGTAGACTGGAATGGCTATTTCTGACTTATTAGCTGTCGTCAGGCAGTCAAACCCATACTGTTCAATGGTTGGCTTCAGTTACACCCCCACTATCTGAGGAGTGACTTTATTTTGGTTTATCTCACACCAACCATATCAATAAATCCTGGTTTTCTCATACTTGAAAAAATTGATGAAAGATTACTAATACTCTTGTTTTAGGGATTCTTGAATTGACCTTATTGTTCGAAAATCAAACGCTTCTTCGGTACCCGTCTAACACATGCTCTTTAACCGAACATATATAGATGTTATATAACGCATCTTCGCGACTAAATGACGTGTGTAGCCAGGGGTGATTAAACTACTTAACTCCGGGTGTTTTTACAGAGTTCTCCATCAACCGGCCACTGACAGTAATCTCCGACCGGTCGGCCACCTTAAAGGAAATACATTTAAGTATCGGTGTAAAAGGAATCACATACGCTACACGTAGAATGGGATCCTAAGAGATACCAACTAAACGATATTGTCAACCGCTAGCATCGATGCGTTACATGCAAAGCAAGACAGTTTTGCTGGCGTCCTGGACATAAGATAATTTTATTAAAATCTTTTTTGTATGATACATCTACACGTTAGACAAGTCTAGCGGTCGGTGAACGTTAATCAATGAGTGTTAATATCACCCGACCTCAAACGGCAGAACAACGAGCTCGTGGCTGAAAGACTAGGCCATTAGACGACGATCAAAAGGCCACGAGCTCAAGGTTCGGGTGGTGCGCCACTTGGGGTTGGGTAGGACTGGCTGACGACGGCTAATAAGCCGGAAATGGAAATTTCAGTCTCCCTTGTATTTGCCGGCAATACTACCTGCCTATACTACTAGCTCCTGTGGCTGCTGTCAGGGCTCAAAAAATGAGGCCCAATGCAGGGCAAAGTAGGACATGGGAGTTTTGTCAGTGGGCAGCGAAATTTCATTAACAAGAACGATAATCTTCACAGTTAGTGGAAACTCAACGACATATTTAGGTCGGAAGTAGCAGATGGGCTTATTCAAGTAATGAATGCAGACAAGCTTCCCTATTTTGTGCTTGTTTTACGCTAAAGAAGAACATTGTAAATGGTATGCGTATCAACCGTTTTAAAATACAAATATCATGTCCATTGTCCATTGAGTTTTTTAGCCAAATAAAATAAATTTGGAATAAAACTGAACTACGCATTCTCCCAAAATCAGCCTTAGGAGAGCACATGTGTATTGATATTATTAATCAAATGGATCTAATTCACAGTCTTGGTTGTTATGGCTAAATTGCTTCTTGTTAGAAATCCCTTTATTTTGCGAAGACATATCATCGTTTTGAATTGGCCCACCATTTTAATATGATAGGAAATTCCTTCCTAGATAACCTAGTCATAATAGTTTGATCATCTTAATCCAATCAAAAGGACGTAATAATAAAGCTCGGTTTATCAAAACTTACTCACACAAGTAACTCTAAAACATTGCTGCCGATTAAAGTTCGGTAGTTGTGTTTATTAAATGGTTCATCAAATTAAAACGTTTACTTTGCTTGGAGGTTGGGATGATAAGAAAACTGAAATTCGGAATGCTGTTTTCAGTGTTTCAGGGGCTAGGCTTATTATTGACTAAGTTCCCAACAATATTAGCATAATGTATGCTCCCCGGAAAATTACTGCCACTAATTACTTGAACCAGATGCCTTAGCATAAAACCGGTAATAATTACACTAAAACTTACCTAAATGCCCTAAGTTAATGTGGTGTTTCAGGCCCCTAGCCTATTTCCCAGAGGATTATGCAATCCCTATCCTTTTTCTACGAAAACCAATAGAGATTGGCACACAGCACAAGGAGACCAGAGAATTGGCGTTATGCAACGAATGCATAAACACTTTTCTGGTATGTGTTTTTGTACACAATTAACATCGTGTGAATATCTGAGTCCTCAGCTTACATTCTACCCCACCTTGTTTTTAGTCGAGAACTAGAATAAGCAAAATGCACCGGCAACTCAGGGAAACTTTCAGGTATAACGCGAATCCAAACGTCTCTAGCAGACCAAAGAAAATTTTGCATGGTACGGTTTGATATTTTATGGCCCAAAGTCTCTCTTACGCCTGGCAGTGTTGAATGCACGTTTATACAGGTTTGATGCAGCTGGAGCTGTTTTCATCCGGGAAGTTTTAATTTTCCGGATAGTTTGCGTTTAAACCCGTGTGCTTGAATTTCCTTTAAAAAGGTAAAAACCATTAAACAAAAAAACGAAGAATACGTGAGTCATTGTGCAGAGGTATATGTCGAATTAGCAGTTAATGGAATTACGACCTACATATTAGCAAGTAGGCCACATGAACGTCAACAAATTTTACCTGCGCAACCTGATGACAAATAGGCGCACTTTCGCTTCCCTGCAGTCAAGTTTGTAAAAATGCTTAGGCTCAGTTGATTGGTTCGCAAAATGCCGGTACTCCAGCTGTCGAAATCCATTTAAAAATTTAAAAACGACCTTGGTTATAAGAGGCAAATTAAATTATATCGATATGAAAACAGCTTTGATTATTTTGCCCCAGGTTTCTTAGACATTTAATTTTTTTATGGCAAACGGAGGTAATATTGTTGACCCAATTGTGAAACAGAGGTAACAGAGGTAAATCATACTTGAGAATTGATGAGGCCCAACCGGATTGAGAAAACAAATTATGCTCCCAAACATCACCGATTACGGCAAATAGAGCACTGAATACGTTTGAAGCCTCCACTTTGAATTAGCTGCAAATTGTAGACTGAATTAAAACTATCATACTGTTCTTTTCGACTTGGAGCCATTTCGGTTTTTCACTTCAACAAGTTATTACCTACCATCTTTGTGAAAAGTTGTGTGTATTCATTTTGAACAACAAGCATCCATTTTAATGTTTATTTTGACACTCATTAATGAGCTTTCGCCTATATACTAATTAAACCTCTCTGCCCTGGGTTTTCATAGAGGCCGTGACAGCCGCAGCAGCTGGAAGTAGGCAGAAAGGATTGATTGCGAAGATAGGAGAGACTGGAATGACCATTTCTGGCTCATTAGCGCAGCTTCATTTACGACCTTATTAGATTGGTATAATAACAACAACTGGCCGGCCCTATATCCATTAAGCTAACGTTGACTGTTGGAAGTAGGCAGACAGTATTTTTGGCGAACACACGAGAGACTGGGATGACCATTTCTGGCTCATTGGCCGTCGTCAGCCAGTCATACTCAGACTAAATTGGTGCTCCACCCGAGCCTCGAACCCCCGACCATTTTCATCAGAGTCAGACAGCCTAACTATTGAAAGGTTTGAAAGTTTTTTTTAAAAATCCAGTCCTATAGTGCTAAAACAGCTTGCTTGAAGCAGGTGCAAGGCCCAGAATAATAATCTTTGAGTGCCTCCACGCAGGCGAGGCATCTTCTTTCAGGTCGTCTGTGATAAATATTGTTTATCGAATCCTAGGAAGAGTTTTCAGTTTCTTAGAATAAGTTAAAGTAAACTAAAAGATAACCGTGTCTTCAGACTTTCTAGTCATTTATTTTAACATTTTCCTTGCGTAAATCAAATGAAAATGTGAACAAAGTGCACCATTCAGATATTCTGTGCAATAGGTGTATTTAAAAAGAGGTTATATGTTTTTCAACCGAGTTCTTTTAACAGTGCTTTGCTGGTGCGCACTAGATATTTAAGTATTTCAGCTATGTTTAGTTAGCATTTCCGAAACTTGGTTTTAAATTATCTCCATTTGGACATGCAGGACCGTGCTTAACGATGTTCAGAGGTCTTTCGAAATTTTGCGCATCTGGGTACCTTAAACTTACACATTTAGCGTTTTTTTTTATTAACCGAAAATACATACAGAGGAACGGGACGTTTTAGTAAATAGCCACATTTTTTCGTCTCTTCTAGCAAAATAATAATCTGCCACAATACTTTTTTGCGGGAATCCTAAAGTGTTTTCAATTATTACTTGACTACTGATATCACTTTAGTACAGCCGGTTATTATTTTGCTGTTAGTCGAACTTAAAGCTGAGCATTTTGTGATCATTTACGTCAATCGGTTTCATTCGATGCGATTCAAGGTCCAAAGTGGAGAAATATTTACTCCGTCATCTCAGCGAATGCGATATATAAACGCATGGAAGCCTACAGTGAATGGTTAATCGATATATGAATTGTTTAGTTATCGTATAAGGAGCTTTATCAATTCGGCAATATAAAGAACCGAACTTCATATTTTGACTATTTTTGATTAAGCTATAAATCTTTAAAGTAACTGACCATGCAAAAGGCTGAAATAGCTTTTATATTATACAACAGGGTTACCAATAAATTTTATATGAAGGTGAAATATCCGTACATGTCATTTCTAAGCAAATTTTATTGTGAATTTTTGCTAGAAACGCAGTATAATTTTATGCATATAAACGAAAGGTGTTTTGCAATTCTTCGGTGGTTAATCGAACTCTGTTTTACTATCTAACGCAACAAATGTACTAAAGGATATTTTCCGTTTAAAAATTTATTGAAAATTGAGTCATGGCCAGGTTTTATTCGTAGACCGTATCTCCATCTCGCACTACTGA
This sequence comes from Dibothriocephalus latus, assembly GCA_900617775.1. Taxonomy (NCBI): domain Eukaryota; kingdom Metazoa; phylum Platyhelminthes; class Cestoda; order Diphyllobothriidea; family Diphyllobothriidae; genus Dibothriocephalus; species Dibothriocephalus latus. The sequence goes on along the minus strand of UYRU01041696.1, from coordinate 70,350 downwards.
TGTATTTGTGGGTGGTATTTTGCATTCTGTTCCATGAGAGTATATTTTTCTTATAGAATGCGACACATTAAGTCAGTGGAATCACTTGGAATATTTTGGTTTCTCGCAGTAAAATGCAAAATCAAAACCCATTTTCTTCGCATGACGAGGCCACAAGCTACGTTTCCTAAATACAATTTTATAAAACCTGGAGAAACTCCCTGGCGCCATAAGCTACTTGTAAAAATATTCACCTGATTTTTATGTTTGAAAGTGAAGTAGTTTTGTAAGCAACTGAAAAGAAAACCGTATCCTCATCTCAAAAGAACATTTATGTTTTCGCTTAAGTTCAAATATTGATAGAGCCTTAATGATATTGTGTCCGCAAAGTCATTTCAACTCCTAAACATCTGATACATAATAGGTCCTTGGTGTTGGCTTCAATAACATTATGTAGAAAGGCTGTACTAAAGGTTGCGTTTTGTCGTTGTCCTTTATAATTTACGAATACAATGATAAAGAGCGTGATACACAACTTTTTCGCGCTTGTTTGGCTGACGAAGTTTGTTTTAACTTCATAAAGGGTGATATTTTAGCGAGCATTGAAAATACGCAGGCTCCGTATCTGAAAGTTTTCAGTAAAGACAAACCAGCTTTTACTACGGTCTTATGCTGTTGATGCGGAAATCAGAGACGGTGAGTCCTTTGGTAAATGCGGACCTGCGCAGGTCCTCCGCTAGATGCGTACTTGTCTCTTTAGTAGTCGCTGAAGTTGTCGCACAAATCCCCCTCTGGCCACTGAGTAAGTTTCCGGGTTTGGAGCACCCACTTAGCAGTAGACCTTACATTTAACTTTTACTCCGTTTTTAAACCTGCCTGATCTTTGACTTCAGTCAACGAAAATGACTCTTCTAACCACCGCATATAGAAACGTATTAACCTCAATAGAAAGCTTTCATTAAAATAAAAAAAATCTCGTACAGCGTGCGCATCCTGTCGTTTACGGTAGACTATCTTAAGCTGTGTGAAAAAAGAAGAGCCGGCAGAATCACTGTAAATTGTGACAATCCAATTTGACATAATCCTGCACAATTCATTCTGTCTGCGGGACCAAGTACCGACAAAGAAGGAGTCCAGGATAGTCGTTTCTTTCTGCTAGTCTTGTCTCTGATGACGAATCCGCGACGGATATCGAAACGTCAGGCGAATAAAATGTCTCTGATGACGAATCCGCGACGGATATCGAAACGTCAGGCGAATAAACAAATTGTCCCAGCGATCGAGTCTTCTTCTTCTTCTCAGTCATTTCTCTGTCGTTAGTCTTCCTCCATGACGTCAGTCATCCTTATCCGATCCCAGACCCAAGTTTCTTAAAATGCAAACCATGATTCTTCGGTCTTCGAGCGTTTTATGCGTCAGTTTCTCTCATCCGCAGTAAAATTCGAAACTCACGAACAGCATCAAACAGCAGAACCGCTTTCGCGCCAGATGGTTGGCAGCTGACCTATAAATAGCTTGTTTCATCTTCGTACGACAATAACACATAAAACAGGTCCTTAGTTAGCATGCAAAAATTTAATATTAGAAAATATTGTTTAATATTTATTAGCAATAACGAATAGCCATTTTCTTTACACCGAACCACAGATATCTCCGAGAAAGAAGTATCAACGATACATATGTTAAATCTTGTAGCATCTAATCAGAAGTTGTTTTGAGAGTAACAAACTAATTAGGCAGACTTCCGTTTTGAAAAGTAAACAGAAGCTAGTAAGGGTCATGATGTTTGTAATGAAACGTCATCGTGGTCAGAAGCCCTGACGCGTGAAAATATCTGGACCTGTGAACGAGTCCGTCCACTAGGACGTAGTGGACTAGTGTGAATAAATTTTCGTCAGTTGCCGATTGATCAGTCGATGCAGCAGGTTGTGGACGAGATTGACCGCCCCAACAGCTTTATTCATGCGCTGTTCGGCAGCTCAAGAGATGTAATCACGTGACCTCTAGGGCATCATGGACAGCAGAGGCAATGGTGGCGCTAAAGATTAACCGGCAACCATTTCTACAATTTATGTCGCAGTGGCTGGCTTTATCTTTCCCGGCAGCTGACATTTGTCTTCAGCTCACGTACGAGTATGGGTATGTCTGAGTGTAGGCACAATTTGACGCATGTTTCCTGAAACACAATAAAGCATCGCCCCTCTACCATTATTTTCTGTTTTCACATTCTAGAAGACTAAATACATCCTTTCTGAGCAGTCGATGTTTTAGACGTCTTGCAGTGGTCCTGACATAATTGACAGATCCTGATTTTCTCCAAACTCGTTGAGATTGAGGTTTTTAACGCTTAAATCATCGTTTCTAAATTTTGAATAAGTTGGGGCATGACTTTTTAACTTCCCGGTGTGTTAAAGGTCGTTGGAGAGCAATTTATCGACTAAGATAGGAGGCCTGGAAATGTTTACCTGATTCAGCGTATATCGTGGACCACATATCACCGTAGCAGACATTGTCGTTACACGTA
>UYRU01041696.1:28534-40404 GCA_900617775.1 Dibothriocephalus latus | reverse complement strand
TAGAATTTAACGGCGCCACTGAGCGGTAAAAACGCGACCGTAGTTTGAAAACGTAATTCAAATGGAAATAAATGAGCTGGAGTTGGCTTTTGCGACGTGCGCACTAGTTGCTGACAGCCAATGAGATCACACAGACAGCAAAAGATAGGACCAAAAGAATTACTTTGAATGGGTATTCTTGTAGGCTATGCAGTCGTGTGGAGTGGTTGCATAGAGGACGCGTTCGTTTGGATCTTCGCGAGTCCTTGAAACGGGCACAAAAATCCACTTTATGCTTGGTTGCCGAACATTGTCTACTACTGAACTCACCGCAATGAAAATTGTCACACGTTGATGAGCGGTGATTATGCATTCATTGTTTAGGTAGAATGAGAATGGCGAAACAAAGGAGCGAACTCAAAGTCTTGATTTGCTTGTTAACGCAGTATTATTTTTAATATGGAAATCGCAGTAGCGCATACACCTTTCTGCCTGCCCACAGATACACATGTCCAAAAAGCTAAAGCGCAATTACGCGTTTTGCATTTTAGCCAGTGTTTGAGAATGTAAGACCAATTTACAAATAGGAGGTAATGCATCACGTTTATTGACGGAAGTGTGTGAGGGTGTAGCAAAGCATCATGCTTCTACACCGTCAAGTGCACAACGGCAGAACATGACCCAGTATGACTGTTCAAGGATTTATAGCCAGGATCCCCTGGAAAGCACGACAGGATTATATTAAGGATCCTCGCTATCACCCCAACCAGCTTTTACCTTGAGGAGTAATACGGTGAGTTATAATTACAGAGATTTCTCAAAACGAAAAGGATTTTTAGGCCGTATTCACGAGCTCACCGGCGAATGGGCAAAATCCAATGGCAGAGGGGTTAGATGAATAAGGTGCAGAACTCAAAAGCAAGGGTTGGTCGCCTGTGAATCAAAAATTCGCTCACACACAGCAATGACAAGTTAAATTTGCTCAGATGATGAAACTATGAACAGCCATGGCTCATTAGATATTGCCTAGGAGTGAAATTCGATGACGTCAAAAGAGACGGCTTCTGAGTAGTGCTCGGGGATGAGCAGAAAGCGTGCGAATGCCAGAAATCTGCGTAGTGTAAATTCTGTACCATTTAATATGGAAATAGTGGAGAAGGGCACATGCGATGACAATATTCTGAAAGTGTGAGCATGAAGTATCTTTTTACAGTTAAGAAAATTGTTAGAAACTCTGGTGGTTTCCGTTTGAATAAAATGCAGGTTCATTTAACCCATTTTATTACGTCCTGGTTCCTTAGCTGAGATTCATAGGTCCAAAATAGGCAAACATTAGAGTCCCAATAGGTAATTGAGAAGAAGGCTATATGATCGCTGAGACAAGATTTTTATTAGCCTGACGTTTCGACATCCCTCGCAATTCCAGCATCATTGGCCTAGCTTTTCCACTGTCTCCGATGATGGATTTGCAAGGTATTTCGATAGGTCAGGTGAATAAAATTCTGATCCCAAACATCATATCTGCTGCTTTTCATTCATATGCCTGTAAATGGCTTATCTCTGTTATATAAACACATTTGCGATTGATCTGATGATATAGTTGACAGTTTCATCCCCAGCGCTAAATGGGAAAACATTCCCACTAACAGACGAGTGGCCTTGTATACAATAAGCTAGCAGTCAAATCTGCTCAAGTGACGCTTACAAACACACCGACTCCTTTATCGAGGCTAATTTCAGGTCTGACCACCTATTTTACCTTTTGAATTACCTTTACCAATTTAGATTTTACCGACGCGGGGAGCAAGTGTACCTTACCATCGTGTCACCAAAATTTCCCGCAGAACGTTTTCAGTATAGCAGTACACTGCTCAACTCGTGTGAAAAATAGCGATCAAACTGCACCCGAGATTGCATAATTTGACTGTAAATCAGAGGATAATATCCTTCACCACGGCTCCTAAAAACCACCAGGTTTGGCGTAGCAGTGTGTGTGTCTCGCGCAGATTAAAAAGGCCCAGACGCCTTAATGAGACATGAAGTGCGCAGGTGCAGATCCAACAGCGTGCAGAACCAAAACGCCACACAAAAATCAAGGGATTGGGCGTGTGAAACTACTTTATCTGATGTTGATGTTGTTGTTGTTGCTGCTGCTGCTGCTGTTGCTGTTCCAGTTCTCTATCCATTCGCCTTTCAGTTCGTGTGTATAAGGATCGAGAATATGCCTGATTTGCTGTCCGTCTTGATAAACAAATAATGGTGCGTTATTATGGACGTGAAAAAGACCTCTTATTATATTCACACAATCCGCGTCACTGTATTAAACTGATCACATGATTTCTAAAAGTATACAATGTTATATTTAAGCAATGCAAACACCAACCCAAAGTACGGGCCCTTTGAGGACTGGAAGCATTTCATGCTCAAATTGATCACGGAAATCGATATGAATTAATTCTTATAAATGATTTATGGCATATGTTATCTACTTAAAGCTCACCACTGTCCCGAACATATCCAATTGGCCACTGCTTGTTAATTAACTAAACACGCTACTTATTTCAGGTAAATTCAGGAAGCTTTATAGATACACTGTTCGTAGAGTTTTAAAAAGGGAACGAAAGGATCGAAGATTGGTTAGAATGTTTGTAAGCAAGTCTCTGCCTACAAACGTTTCGTAAATTATATGTACGTTTAGCAGAAAAGGACATGAGAGAACAGGTTCTTTCTGTCAGTAAAAACAAAATCCAACGGAATTCATCGCAGGTCCTTGTCCACACATTTAAGGCAAATGGCTTGTCGTGATCATTAGTTCGGACTTAATTAATGTCCAAGGCATATAAATCCCTACTACTGACTACATTGAGGTTGTGGCTGTTTAAAATTATTCAGAAACTAGAACGTGAGGAAAAACTAAGAAAGAAAAATTTAAAAGACTTAATACTACAAAAGTATGTTACAACTCCAAACAGCCATCTATATGTGGACTGTTGTTAGATGCACTAGCGCACGATTAAGAAAAACATTTTTATTTGACCGAATAAGAAGCATAATAAAAAAGCATTCTATTTTAAATAAACCGGTGGGGGAAGATAATGCAAAATCATTAATTTCACATCATTTTTTTGGTCTCGTTTATGCTACATTGAACTTACAATCTCTGCTCCTGTCGGTCGACTGGAGACGAAACTACCGATTCTTCTGCACTGAAAAGGGCACTAAACAAAAAAATCCAGGTGAGTTAATTTATGTTACTTACTGCGATTCGGAATTGTAAAGCACAGACAAGTTAGGAATTAGATGGGGTGCAAACACTTCCAGGAGTTTTTGTTCTGAATGGTTGACTGATGAACTAAATACCAGCATAAAAAAGCTGCTTGTCAATGTGACAACTGAGCGCACCCTATCAGAAGACATCGAAACACTGTGGGTTGAAGCAACCTTTCTAAGAACTTGTGTCTCCTAGTAGCACGTGTATTACTTCTGCACGGTCTGCTTATGTAGAATGTGTTTTAACGAGCAACAAAAATTAATCCACCTTCTCAGAAAGATATGAAGAAATTATCTCTTAAGAAACCCCCGAAGGAGACTTATATAAAAGTAGCCCAATTTATTCTGACTTTATTTTCCTCGACATTTTTACGTCTATTTTCTCTTCTCCCCTTAGTCTATTGAAGCAACTCAACTGCAACCCAACTGCAACTTCATGTACGCAAGAACAGTGTACTAACTCCCTCTCGCACTTCCCCCCACAAATGTCCATGACTCAGCCATGGACATCACTCGATTGCGACGCGAAAAGCTGACTTTCCTGCATCCAACAGAAACAGTGCTCTCATGTGTAGATAAGCAGTAACGAAAGACGTTACTTTCCGAATGCACACACTGCAGAATATAATTTTCGGGGCGTTTAAGCAGCTGGGTTAATTACTAAGCAACAGCGATGAAATAAACGATAACGGTAAGTTCGAAGCCTCGTGTGCTTTTCATTGGGCATGCTTCAGATGCAAAAGCATACAGGGAGCATTAGTGAAGGGGTAGGCGCATCTATGATAATTTCGGCTGCGGAATACAAATCAGCGCTTACACAGAAATTGGCGAGGTTCCCGACACCATGCGAATAGTTTCGTTGTTCTGCTCCCACGTGTAACTATCTTCTCTTGACGGACGCCTGCAAGAAAATACAAATGAACAGTAGGTTATATAATCTGCACTGGCAATGTAAAGTCAGCTAAACAGGGCAAACAGTTGATTAAAAATTAACTAAATGCTGCCACTCTATAGCATTGTTTAGGCAAAAAATCAGTGCATAATCCTTTCGCTTACGAGCCTGACTGTAAGAAGGTGATCTCCATACCAACTGTATCACAATGCAATGACAGAAAATGCACAGTTTTTAACATTACTCACCCATGTTTATGTTTACTTTGGCTTCGATTTCGTTGAAATCCGTCTCGGCTCATTGCAACTGACTCTTTTTCACTGGATCTATAGTTGCACATGAAAGCCAATTTACATTTTACAAGCTCTTTCATGTAAAGGGACGGAAATTTGTGAAAAAAATATATTGCCGGCTGCATCACCGTTAAAATAACTGCAATCGCGAATAGTGCGCATGCATCCGAACCGACAGTCACGGAATGTGTAGTCCCCTACATTTGATATCTCCTCCTCAATTATAAATATAATGTCTTTGGATATAGAGAAAAGTACTCTTGTATCGCCAAATTGTCATATAAACCTAATTGAAGTATTCCAATCAATCTCGTTCTCATTCAGACAAACCTCTCAAATCATTGTCATTCAATGGGATATGTGCACTGGAGTGCAACAGTAAAAGGTTTCGTTTAGTGGTTGGTTTCTGGTGACACATGTACACCGTATTCAGACTTGGCATCTGCGTCATACCATGCTAAGGCTCCTGAATACTCATGAGTATCTGTTCCCTCTGTCAGCTCATTCATTCAATAGTTGCGTAAACAATAATCAGTAATGCAGAAGAAAATCCTCTGTGGCAGAAAAAAATTCCTGAAGTGATATTCACAGAATTCAAACATTCTAATTTTTATATTTACCGGATAAAAGCTACTGATTTCATGAAACAACTGTTTACACCAGCAGTATTAATGCAGCCCAAATACTGGTAAAAGTGTGCGACTTTAATCCATGGTCTTTCGGTTGACCAAATCGTTCAATTTTCAGTTGTACGATAGTCGCTCCAAAAAGCAGGAAAACCTTATCAGTTTAAAACTTAAAGCGGTTCTTCGTGTACTTTTATTGGCTGAGAAAAGTAAATACGGCTTCTAATATACTTGCTGCTACAGATTAAAGCGTCCCTATATTTTACCAGTTATTATCAAATTAAGGATAGTGTATGCTTAAGGTAATAGCTAAACCTTGTAGTATCTAAGACGACGGTTATGTACAATATAATTTTCCTTTAGAAAGCCTTTAACACAGACGCTGATCGACGTTCCGTTTGGGTAGTTATGCAAAGAAAAACTAGCATCCGGAAAACAACTGAAACAGACCGACAACTCACATTTTGGTAAAGTAAATTTAAAAACTAGATTCTTGTATTTGACGATAAATAAGTCATGCTTTAATTTTTTTATCGCTTTACATATTAGGAGCGCATTAATTATCATAGAGAACAATTTTAAGTCAGTGTATTTGAACGCACTGATTGCAAGTAATTTGTAGGTGTTGTGGAGTCGTCGTGGCCTAGTATCCATTACGAACAGCTTAAAATTGAATTTTACGACATCCGCAAAATGTTTATATAGTAAAGTTGGAAATTTTCAATATGGTGTCGATGATAAGGACTGTTTTTCTTGAATCACAGATCTAAGCCTACCACCCATTCCTTTTGAACTGATTTTCTCTTTCTAACATCACAGTTTTAAATATTCTGCTAGTGGTTAGACCAATAGACCCACACTTTGTAATTATCTTAGCCTGGACTCTATAGCCTGTTGTGGCCGTCCTTCTGAAAAACATAAAAGTTGGCGCGCATGGAAGATAAAATTAAAATTCTCTTTATTTACTCCCATTAAGTTTTGTTGATGAATTCTAATATATAATCAGCAGAGGTACCTGCATGCTTTATTTGAGTTACATTAATAAGGTCTAGGACCAGGTCGACAAATTATATGCTACCTAATTGGAGTTAAATATCGTCAAATGTCGAGTGGATGCGTGATATATTTGCTTAATGGGAATTTTAAAAACGTTAATAAACGGACATGCAGCTAGGGAAACTTAAGTTTAAAATCCATTTTTTGCCATTTGTCTACTTAAGTTACCCTCATCAAGCACCACACTCTAATTTGAACAAAAGGAAGTAGACTTTAAGAAACAGTCCCTCTTCCTATATCCTTTATTAATATCAGAGTATAAGATCTGCATTTTAACGAAAACAGCCCCAGTATCACCCGCATGAAAGCTATTAAATTAAGCAAAACATTTTTGAATTAATTTATCTAATACGTAAGGTACCGCAGTCTCGAGATTTTAAGGCAATAAAATCAATCGTTCGACTTACCGGTCGTCAGACTGCTGACGTTTCTGCCCCTACGGATTATGCCAAGTCTAAACAGAATTACCATTATGTCTAGTTAAGCGCTCCTCCTTATAAAATTACGTTTTACGGTTTCTATTGGCTGAGCAGTAGCCCGCTGGCGTGAATACTGGCACTCATTTAGTCATAAACCTACGCACATGTTGGCACCAACAGCTGGTGGGGATAATAGGCGGCTTCCAATCCACCCACAAAAACAGCTCAGCACACCAACGAGCACCCCGTAGTGAAACGGATGACGCAGCCTCTGTCAATGGCAATTAACTAGGCGTCAGGGAACGCGGCTGGTGTGAGGCGTAAGCCGAGGCCTATTCAGGTTGGAAAGTCAAGTCAGCACGGTAAGTAGGCCTCTTGAGCACAAAGACAAATTCATTAGGCATACGTTCAGGTGTACACAAAACCGTACACATGTGACACGAGATTAAGCGCCGTAAAAGTAAGGCACAACAGTAGTAGGGCAGTCTAACCTGGCTATGATTATTTTCTCTTTTGGCCGATTTTCTCGCTCTACTGGCGTCTCTGGAGAGCTCATTTCAATTTCCATTTGTTCTCTGCGAATTGGCAGTCTTCCTGACGGCATATTGTCGATGCTTTCCTCTTGCCTACAGAAAGGATAAACCCTCAGCAGTTATATAGTAGTACACGTATTTAGTGGGCGTGTATTAAGATACTTGGTCATACAAAATGCATCCAAATACGAAAATAAAATCGAGCAACTTATCATAAGCTTATAACGTGCTGCGCTTTCGGAAATCATCATTCTCGAGTAAGAAAGCAAATAGGAGCAAAATATCTGAGATTTTGTGTGTTGTGGCCTAATGCTAATGTTGCGTGGCAAGGAAAAACAATTGTGGGTAGGGAATCATCGTAGGGTTGCTCAGTGGCAAAAGACTCCAAGTCCATGTGTCTTACAAGATCCGTGATCAATTCGTGCTAATTGCGTGATTAATACACAGAAGGAAATAAAGTAAAGCCGCTTGCAATTGTCTTACTGAACGAAACCATCGGCGAAAAAGGTTTTGAAGAGAACATAAAAGACCAGGAAATCTGTAAGAGCAACTCGTTTTGGTTGTTAAAGGACGCTTATGATCGAATAAACTGCAACAACCCCTATTGTTTAACAGAGGAGACCTGTAGACCAAGAAAATCATTAGAGCCACTCTCATTGCCATTGGGCGCCCCAATACGGATTCTATACCGATCTGCAAACAAACTGGCTAGTGTTGTATAGCAATCTTGGATCACATTGCCGCGTGATCAGAGACTAGTATCTCTAAACCTAGTACCTTCCTGGATTATGTTTAGTTAGGAAATAGATCAAAGCTAGGTATTACAATCACCATATTCTACGGCAATTCAATTGCGTTAAAGTGTTGCACCAAGGCAAAAAGCATCCGTATGTAATACTGCACTACAGTATATCAGACAGAATATTGTTTTAATAGTTACATGGTATAAGGTTTTTTGCACAGATGCAATATATCATGTTAGTTTATACTGTCACCGACATTTCACGTAAGATAACGTAAGATAACGTCAGCTTTTTAATTCCCAGTCGGTCAATGGGGTTCACCGTTGTTTTGAATTGGGTAAACAAATATATATTTGCGACTACTTGGTATTTAAGGCAAAAGACATAACAAGGGAAAATGAGTTCTGTATTTCGTATGAAGTTTTATTGTCTAACACCCCTAAGAAGACGCGTGGCAAGCTTTCTGTGAAGCATAATCTCATGCGAAATTCTACAGTATGACATTATACCTAAATTTTAGATAACAGCAAACCTAAAGCACATCCGGTGCAGCGGAAAAAAACGAATAAGGAGAGAAGAAATGGAAATGAGCTTAAGAGACCTATGTCAATGCCGAAATACACTTTGTTAGGACCTCTTGCACAATGAAACAAAAATGCTAACATCATTGCAAAATTCAGCGTAACAAAATGCCATCAGTAGTTTACGAAAAACGAGAACAAAACTACCCAGAACTAGAAATGCTCTCCGCGTCAATTACAGCAGCCCCGTTCTTGACGCTGGATTCACTTTCCTCGAAGGCATAATTGGTCCTACAAAATGTAAGCTTCTTTAACTTCTCGGAAGTCATAATGGCTTTAGACTCTGCATAACTAGAATCAAAACAAAAATGAAGTCTTTGGAGGAGACGAAGTTTATGATCAACACTTACACCAAGGTGCGTCTTGGATTTTCGTCTGCGTCCGCAGAAAAGTTCCTTGTTGGTTCCGCTGGTAGTGGAGGCTCGTTGGCCATTTGTCGTCTGTTAGACATTGAAGGAAACAGTTAAATTGGTGTCAAAAAGTCTACCTTTTATCTTGTCAGTAGCCAGTATTTTTTTATTCTACTGACAGTCCGACTGGAAAGGTAGTGAGTGTGTTTGTGCAAAAAATGATTTCAAAACTCAAAGGTACATGTGTGTTTAGAGTGTGAATATATGGCAAAACAAATCATTGCAAAAATTATAAATTCTCTTAAGTGATGTCAATGTGTTTAAATGGACTGCAAAATGAATTGGTAATTCATCTTACTGGGGAGGATTAATACGCGAGAGGCTAAAATTGTTTTTTGTATGCTGCTATCAAGGTACAGAGGGCTGTGAATGACTGTGAATTAGGAAATGTGATTTTCGTTAAATTCCGCAAATATAAGGTCGAATTTCTACCAATAGGCATCAGTTTCCTGCGCAACAGTGGTTTATGTCGATGGATTTAATTATATTTAGCGCAATAAAACAATTATAAGTGGCTTTAATTTAATATTCTTTGATCGCTTTCAACACGATTATATATTCATTCCCACATGTTATCCAAGGATTAAATGCCTAAGCACCAATTCCGTGACACAGCTGGGCGAGGGAAATAGATATTTAGGTGGCCCTATAAGACAGCTTTGCCGCTTTACTGAAATAAATTTATGTAAAAGCATGATGAAAGAACAAAATTAACCAACATAAACTACTAGTAGAAAGCAAAAGATGCTTATAGACTAATTAAAATATTACAACAGCTCTTGTTTGTTAACATAATGAAAGCATTTTGGATAGCTGGAAATTCCGCCTACTAAACATTTGCAAGGAAGTGGTTATTAGCAATACCAACCCTAAGGCGGCCGCTCTATGGATCGCTACCAAAGAAAGGTTCTTAAATTGAACAGATAAACAGGTGCAACACGTGCATGTTACTGTTACGCCCAGTTTTAAAATTCAAAGAAAACTTCATTTGGTGCAGTTACAGTGATCAAACAGAAAGTCTGGACATTGTTTCGTATGCAGAGATAAAGATTAAAATATAGTGCCCTCAACACTGTCACCCATTACGGTTCAAGCATGACAATATTGGAAGGAGTATCGCTATTTTTGCAGGCTTCCTTCAAAGGCAAAATCCCGAGTCCATCTCTTAAGGGAGATATTTTAATCAGAGAGCTTGTTATCGTTCATATTTTTCGTGTTTATTTCATCAACTCTGATCACTGGCAGGAGGGGTCATAAATATCCATTGAAGTGGCGTGTAATAGTTTATATAATGCTAAAAAATACGCATCTTAGGCTCGGGCAAAGATACTTCGCGGCGTAATCAGACGCAAACATCTCTGAATACTTATTTCAAATCAAAATGCTTCTGATGCATCGATATGAACTTCTGAAATTGGCATTTAGTGTTATTTGTTTCAAGGAAGCGTATTTATCTGCTTTAAATAAGGGGCCGCTGATTGCTAAGAGCATGTCGTTATGGGAAACACTCACAATCGGGCTAACTCATTTCCTTCAATCTCACAAGTTTTCAGAAGGCGTGTTTAATTTGTGCAAATTCCGCCTCTTCTTTCTGTAATCTTCACTTCTGTGATGCAAGTTGGTTTAATTAATTCACGCCTCATTCGCGTTTAACGTTGATAATTGCCTAACTTGTCAATGAGGGCGAGAACACCGTTGCCAGATAGTGAATTTAGTGAACGTGTTAGACAAATTCAACAATAAAGTTTAAATTTCACAACAAAAATATATATTAGCCCAGCGAGCAAATCACTCTGCAAATTTCACCTCTGTGGTTGCGACGGATGCATTCTATAAGGTTTACACAGGGTTTAAATAAATGGTCAATAAAGTATGACTCCGATTCGTAGATAGACATAACAGGCAAATATCCATTTTTTCAGAAGGCCAAACATAATCATATTTGAGCATAGACAAGCAATTTCACTATCAAATTACACACGCCGTAAGATTGCAAAATTAATGCAGTTTCACATATTTCTTTGACCTTAAAGAGAAATATTTAAACTCTAAGAAAACGAAACATAAATTATCCTTTGAAATTTTACTCAACCTTAGGCTGGTGTAAGTTCAATCATCTGCAGCACTGTATAGTAATCTCAGTAAAATTTACAAGAACACGGATGTGTTCGGCCCTTATTGTATCAAGCATTTATAAAACTTTTTGTCATGCACATCTTCGAAAAACTAGTTCAGTGGGGAGAAACGGTGCTTATATAGACCGGTTATGAATGGAACTTTGTTAAAACCCCTAAAGAAATTAATGTTTTGGACAATAATTAACTTAAATATGGTTATTCTGAGGATATTGAAAACCGGTTTCAAAATCCCTTTAGAAATAACGAATAAGATCATTAAAACCTAATAAAAAGAGTAGGTTACAGCCTTCAGCTCATCCAGAGACTTACGCTTTTTCTTCAACTTGCTGGAAGAATCTGGTAGATTCCGCCGTTGGCGAGCAAGTACGACTAATAAATTAAAATTCGAGTGAAAAATAAGTTAGCGTATGCAATAACGAGCTTAAAATAATGCGTTTTTTGTAGTTTACTTATTACTGGGAATTTAATGCATAGGAAAAGGAGATTTTTTAAATATTTACCTCATATAGCTTAATTTGGCTGTATGTCTGTCGATTTCTCTAGAGCGGAACTGAGTGCTTTCTTATAGGGTATCGCTTTTTCTCAAGTTTGACATTTTATACCATTCTGAAAGAGTTATCTTCGAAATATACGATGTACATAGGAGTGAAGAGAATGATAACCGACTATGTGGGCGCAAGAATAGTGCGCTCTATTTATCTGAACTACGTGGTCCCGTCAAAGGCACTTGCCATTTTCGCATTTCGTCTGAAGCACTCACCCAACATTTTGCAACACATAGAATCCACCAAGTATTTTATAGTAATCTGACCTAGAATAACGTTTATCCTAAGCCATCTATATGTTATTCACCAGATGACTATCAGGCCCAGTAATAAAGATATCTTTTTTAATAACTTTAATATTTTAAATAACGTACTGACTATTTAA
>UYRU01041696.1:7250-21363 GCA_900617775.1 Dibothriocephalus latus | reverse complement strand
TACGAAGGCAAACAAAGATGTCAACGTTTAAAGTCTTCCAAACAATAAAAACCTCGAAGCATGTGAGCAAGTCCATACTAATAAAACGAACATATATAAGCAACAAAACCGAGATTATCATTTGACGAGCTGAAGCGTGTGATCGATTCTGGGAGGAACGTACCAGTTGCTAGCTCTATGCCACCTAAGGCTGCACCTCTCCAGATACATATGTGAGTGCCGTTAAGGTAATTGGTTTAAAAAAGAAGGATTGGCAAGGAATTTGACACATCGGCATGTTTCAGTGTAGCCTCACAGAATTTCCTGGTGCTCACTTGATGTCTACCTTTGATGTCCTATGCCAGCTGTGCGGATTTAAGGAATCCTATTGGTTAATCATATATTAATTGTTGGGGCAATCCTAGCGCATGCATCAGTTATGCTCTGTGGCGAAGGGTGTGTGCGGAATACGAATTGATGAATCTTTTGCAATTCCGCGCCTAAACTTGAGACTAGCCTTATCCCCATTAATAGAAACTGTAAGAGTAGCCTTGAAAACGATGTTGGCATTTGACCTTCACAGTAGATGCACATGGCGGGAAAAAAAACTAGACATTACGTCTTCTCACGAAAGTTCTTCCCATTTTTGTTTCCTTTCCGCGAGAGGTTGTAGCGGCACAGGGGGCCAGAAACGTAACTACGACATTCCATGTTTATGTTCACTTTACTTTCGCAATGGTCACTGTTTTGCGTTCCTATCACTGTTAACTGTGTAAGTCACCTTCGTCTTGTGGTAGGAGAGGTATACAAACATCATGAGCCAGTGTGCAAAGTATTGAAGTTGATAAAAGTGCTTCTGTATTTTGAAGACATCTCTGTCTTTTTATGTGTAGGAACCATGATAACAACGGGGAAAGGAAGCTCTGATCAGTCCAAAATTCCTGGGACTGCTAGAGCCTACCAGTGCGAACAAGAGGCGTTTTTCGAGACGCTTGTAGGCACATAAGATGAACAGGGCGGGCACAAAATAAACCACACGAACTTATGCGTGTGGTAGGGACACCCCTTAAGTTGGCCTCGCCTCTGCAATTTTTTAGAATTAAAGGTATTGAGCTAGAATTAGAGAGCCTGAATGAACGTACACCTCAAAATATCCTTCTACTTTATTTCATGAAATGTTCAAATCAGCTAGGATTTGGACACGCGGGTAAGTATACAGGAAACCAGCAAAAAATACAGTTAGTTTGCCTGAAGATAGTTTATTGTGGTTTTTAAATATTCACTATTTCAAAAGGAAGAAGGTCTTCGAGCAGGTTACACGAACCCGTCGTCAAACGGAATGAACACTTGGATTTTAGATTATCGCACTAGAGCGTTTGTCCTTCCTCCCATTGTAAATCACATTAACGAAGTGCTTTGTACCCTTTTGTAAATAATGTCTTAACTAGGTCGAAGCAGGCCTTTGGTTTGTAAATGCTATATAGAGCGTAAATTTTTCAATATCCCAAATTTCTAACACCATCTCCTCTCTCCGCGTATTTATAACTAAAACTTCAGATGCATATGGACTCTAGTCCTTCTCTAGAGAGTTTGCGCATATACCTGAGATTTGGTCTCCGATAATGTAGAGGCGCACAGGCAGATGAGAACAAAGACTAACAACAACGAATTATACTCCGTATATTATTACACTTTATAAAGTGCCTTGGTCGGCTGCAGTTTCGTTTTGCACTTGCCATTCTGCCACTTTTTCTCATTTAATTACTATGAACGACTCACCTAATTTCTGAATTCAGCAAACTGGCCTTTTGCGAATTTGCGAATAAACCAAAGAGGACAAACTAAATCCCATAGCCTTAGTTACATTTACCTTAAGCCTAACTCGTAAGAAAAGCCCCAGAGGGCGCTATGGCTAGATATAAGTAAGAGAACAACGGCCGTCGGTGATTTAGCTCCAAGGAATGGAAATGATATGCATACGATAGGTCACTAGGGGACAACGATCGCATCGACTGGGAAAACTGACTATCTCTTATCTTAAATCACTTGGATGGTGATACTGAGCCGGCCTCCCTTTGGAGATTCAAAATCACCGTTTTAACTGTGCTGGAAAATGTTGAAGGTGCAGAAAAAAGACAAAGGTGGCGTTGTTTATCTAAGAATCATTACAAATATCCCGCAATCTGTGGCCGGAAATCTTCAATATAAGATGCAGTAGGCAGGCTGCTCGAAACACCAGTGAAGTTTCATAAGTTAAGTGGATAAATTCAACAGATATATATATATGCATGCTCAACTATTAATAATGATCTAATCTATTATTTTCGTTAGCAGGGAAGTTAAGTAAATGATTCCCGAAATATGCATGGATTACCAGCAGCTGTCAACCTTGCTTCCATAAAATGGACTAATTTGGCTTGCGTTAACCTTAGGACTCATTCAGAGACGTCATTAGCCATGTTGGAGTTCCTCGAGGTAAACCAAATTTCATATTCAAATAGGGTGCTGTTTAAAAGGGAAACATCGCATAGGCGTCAATAGATAGACAGACTGTGAAATACGCACACTAAAATTATTAGCTGCAAGTAGTCGAGAGAGCTTAGCAAAGCGCATTGTTAGGCAAAAAAGATGACGATAAATGCAAAAGTCTAAGCGTCAGCTGTGGGACAGCATACTCGCTCTGATTTGCAGCCGAATTCGTCACGGGCACCATGTCGAAGAGGAATGAGTTGGTGTAAGCATGATCCCTTTGTCAAAAATTAAAGAATTAGAGTGCTTTTTTGGTTCGAGAGGTAAGACAAACTGAATTGATGATTTTAAATTAAATCCATGAAAGGTATAATGTGCGTTAAATGGGCAGATATGATTACGCAAAATAAACAGCGCAAAGTAAAAACAACAATGAGTAAGTAGTCTTCTGTCGAGAAAATGTTATTTCTGCTGTAAGAGTTGATCTTGTATTTAAATTTCAATGGCCATTATACAGTTAAGACAGATTTCTAAACGTCATTAGAATGTCACTTTTAATATTTCTGCCGAGATAAACTAAACTTAAGCATAGAAAGTTCTTAATAGTCAAAGAAACTGAATTCTCACTAAGTGTTCCTTTGCTTCCGATCGGAAAAAATACGCCAAACAATGAATGTTCATTCCACCTGGATATATCCTTTTGCTTCTTGTCTAAACGCCGCTATCTCATTGGTCACGAGAACCTATGGTGCAGCTTTGAGTTAAGACAAACTCACATTTTTACAAAATGAGATAGTTATTTTACGTTCCTACCACATCAAACCGGCAGACTAGTCTTTCAACTAACTGCGATTTTCTAAATTATTCTCCAAATATATTCTTGTTATGAAAAGGCACCAAAGATGACTCGTAATATAATAATGTACTACGGTAGTAAACTGATAATAAGCAGTGAATACAAAAATAAGTCTAAAAATGCAGCCTTGAATGCGAATGCTACCGCACAAATATGTTTTACTACAGTTTTGGGCAAGACATTTTCAGAAAGATATTTGTCGGTTTACACTTGCATTTTGAGCGAATGGAACTCAATGAAATGTTTATTTTCCAAGCTTTAGTTAATGCTCTATTACACCTATGGGTTATATAGACCAAATTTAATGCGATGGCACAGGAATAGTTTCGACATCTTCAAATGATACAATACATTAAGCTAAGTTCTTAAAGTAGACTACGCAATTAAACTAACTACAGGCATTCTGCCTAATAGTTAAGTATCCTAAGTTACTTCTCCATATGAACAGGATAAAAAAACATAACTGTAGGAAGAAAACATTTTTCCGATATCAGTTATCCACGGATTAAGCAAATAGCTCGGTCAATCTATATCTATTACGAATAATTTTAAATTAACACTAATGCAACGAATTTAGTGATTTGAAACTAAATGAATACCCTGTTGCTTAAGACTATATAATCTTCCGCGTAAACAAGGACCTATTAAAATGCATCGGCTATTTGGACCTATCCCATCTGCATATCCTGGTGGCCTTTAATCACTTTTTGCGCAGAAATGCTACAATTCTCCAAAATGCTTAACCTGTCATAGATTTAAACTATGCTTCCAATTCCTCGCCAGAACCGCGTAAGTCAATCTTCGTTAGCTGTGGTTAATTATATTAGCTCATTTAGATTATTATGTTTGCTTGCACTGAAACACTGAAATTATACTTAAATTAGAAACAAAAACCAAATAAATGGAAGGTTTGAGTTATTGCAAAAAAAATCGGAAATGAAAATGTCTGATACGCACGGCAACGGAAATGCAAAATTATCACAAATGTTTTAGACAACCAGTTCCTCGTAGCTATCCCAAAATATTTCTCAGCCGTTGCTGTCAATCAAATACGCTTATCACTTTAATTAATCACTGTGATAAAATAATAATTTTTACACAGTCGAAAAAGTATACTTTTCACACAAATCCTAGTCCCGTTAGGTAGTTGAATGCTGGTTATTCAGGTTTCAAATGAATAGAATCTTTTATACTTCGCTGATGCTGCCCGTGATCTCTGCGATTTTCCTTACCATTTTGACTTAGCATACTACACTCCCAAGAGCGCCAGGTTTTCGTCCTAAAAATCCCAATGAGATTTTTTCACTAGCTGCCTCGTTTATCGTCTGCTCCGCCTCATTAGCTCCTGTCATTTGGCATCACCAATCAGCTGAGGTACAGTTCGCATGTACAACAACAATAAGTTCAATGATACACACTTAAATTTTCCTCAAAAAAACTGAACTGAAATGAAATGAAATTGTAGTGTGCACAGCTATGCAGGGCAATGTGACATATGAGGTGAATAATTGGGACTGCTGAGTGCAGGTTGCATAACTTCAACCCCTGAGACCATGATTACCGAGCAGGATCAAAGAACTGCGGCCATGAAGTTGACATAGAAAATCTCCATCCGAGAAGGTTACTGCTCCTGAAACTGAATTTTACACCACACATTGAACCCTAGATTATATAACCAGACGGTAGTTTGTGGAAACCCAAGCAGTTATCATTTTTTAAGAAGCAGAACAAAAAGGCGGAGGCGCATAGCCAAACTATTCATTTCGTATGGTATGGGTAAACATATAAATTTGCAAAGGATCTCGTCAAAACAATTTTATATTCCTCAAACTATAACTGCAACAACGTGCAGCAGAGGTGTCTAACTCGATTCCATCTAAAAACTTAGGCGCGCAACGACCAGTACTAGCAACATACAGTAGTGAACAAGATATTAAATTTTTTTATCTGAAGCTGTTTAAAACGTTAGTTTTAAAAGTTATTGCACATCGTGTGAATATATGTTAGAAAATTTTTTATATTTCCAATTTTTGTGTAGCTTACCATGATATTGTATAATTGATTATTATTATAAATAACGAAAAAGGCCCTTCCTGCAAATATGCATTTTTTCGATTTTTTAAAAAGTTGATACATATTTTAAATAATCGTGTGAAGATATTTCTGAATTCCTAATTTTTTCATGAAACATATGAATTCTGGAAATCCAAACACCTATCTTTAAAATAATAACGCCGCATATTCTTTCTTTTTTTAAATCTACATATTTAAAAGAACTGACGAGTCTTAAAAACACGGAGAAGCTTAACCTCAGAAGTACCCACAAAATTGAATTGTTATCAGTTCTGATAGCTGAAATAACTAGAGTCAAGCAGGCTATATCAAAATGAAAAATCAATGGTGGCTTAATCCAAAGCATTTGACCTTTCACGTAGCAAGTTGTATCATATCAAACGTCGGCGTAAATTACAGAGGTAAATATATTCTTACGCCAATGAGTCTGCCCTGGATGGTTCTTCAGCGAAGGCCATACTACTAGATGCTTGTGGGGCGTTGGCCATCGACGTCGGTTGCAGCGGTGTCAATGGACTCCATCTGCGATTTTGAGAAAGAGAGCCATAACACTATTAGATCAGTTGCAATTAAATAGTAAGATGTTGGAATTGTACCCAACATCTAAAATTTCGCCTTTTTATCGTATAGACTTTAAGGGGTGTGCCCTTTTCAACTTGCATCAGGCAGACCTTAAGAATGACAGCAAAACCCTCAGTGATCGCAGCATCTGGTTTTTAGACTGGTATTTTCCAGTCAAGGTGACAGTTAAGAAGCTTGTTATGTGGGTATGTATTGGTAAGCAGAAGCCAAGTCCTGAGCAGCTGGTCTGCACAACAACCATGGAGACATTTAAAAGCCTTTAAAATTTAAAAATACCGCCCTTTAACGTTAATGTACATGTTTAGACCAATCACAAAATAATATAGTTGAGGCATAACAGTTACCCCTACATTAGCCATTCAGTCTAACGAGGAAAAGGCTCGCTTAGCTGGAAGTAAAGACAGGCATCCCAATATAGCACGTGTTGTTATCTTCACTCCGCGTTTTCGCACGTAATGAATTTTAAACTTAACAGAATGATCGAAAAAATTCCTTGTAAGCCCTCACTGATGCGATTTGCATGATCCTGAACTCGCTTGGACTGCTGAAAGTCTCCAAACTTGAACTTGATCTTGATTCCTTTTTATCAGGCACATTAAATCCGGAAATAACATAACATTTTTGCAGGCAGCAAATACTAAAGTGCAAATCATACCATTTTTAGCAATAAAAATTAAACATCTCAGTAAACAGAAGAACAATCGTAAGGCCCCCATTACTCATATAAAGTATAGGAATTCGATATTCTGAATTTTTTGATAATATGACAAGGACGTCGTTTTATGGTATCTTAATAGAATACTTTCCACCATGGCATCTAAAGAGCTTTTGCCTTGGTGGTAAATTCTGTTCCTTAGACTGCGTTTTTCAAACCGCTCTTGCAGTGCATTTGCACACACCTACTAATTAATACCTTGGTAGAATTCAAGCGGCGTATTTGCAAGCTTTTGAGACATTGTTTCATTGTGAAATTTTTGAGAATTTGTAAATCCTTTCCTTACAGTCTAGTAGTGATTCTTTTCGGGAGTTACTCAGGAAGAATTTGCGTCTTCAAACACGACAACGATGACGCCGGCGATGCTAAAATTCATGAGTTCGGTATGTAGTGTAGTACCCTCCTGCGCATCTGTTGTTATGCTTTGTAGGTAAGGCTCTTGCTTTGACAATTGTGTCAATACAACTCTTAACCAAGGGCGTTGGATACATTCGCTCAAACTTCAGTCCTTGAAAAAGAATTTATCCTGCACTTATCGATATACAGCTAACTAGCTTAAATTGAAGACAGAAAAGCATCACGAAGGTACACCGATTCAGTGTTTTATTTGCTTACGTCGACTAAACTCGGATGAGTATATTGCCTCTACCCTGCTCCCACATTGAATGGTAAACAGAATTCCAAAAAGAATATACTCACGGCGATGGTGGTAGTTCTACTGTCGGCATTCGCGCGGAGGACTCGGGTTGACGACCAGCTTGTCCATAGTTTCCAAATCTGGAATAAGTAATTTTAATGTTCTATGAAAATATTATCAGTATGTGTACTACAAAATACCAAAAATAAAGGGTTTAAACTTTTTTTATTTGCCTTTATCAGCCGGCCACGTTAGAAGCAGCCAAAACATATAATTCGGTGGCAGGACTTATGTGCCGTGGTGAACCAAAAAGAGCTTTGTTTGGCTTGTTTTAAGCGCGAATGATGATTTGGGAGAGCAAGCAAGTCAAGATGGGACACTTCGCTCGCCCTTTTATCTCGCAAGTGCCCTTCTTAAATAATGCTCGCTTGATTCGAAAGTGAAATAAGTATACAGAATTTTTGGTCTAAACACGCACACATTGCTGGAGTTCAGTACTGTTGTGCAAATTCATTAAAAGTGATGGTTAATTTTATAAATCAAGTTACAAGGACACTTTGGTAAAGATTTCACAGGACAGCGATACAATTAAGAACTTGGTTAGATGTTTATAAAAGATGATGGTACTTTGCTGAAATTTTACTTCTAATAATTTGGTGAGCTAGAATGTTGCAGCTTAATACAGGTAAGTGAATCATAATATCTCTGATGTAGAGGCTTATGGTCATAGACCATGACAATCGGTTTTCAGAAATGCTAATTGCAAGAAGTTACCCAAGCAGCATCGAAGTAGCTGTAAAAATATTATTTCCTAGAATGAAATTTAAAAATTCTCAGGAAACTAATACGGAGTTTCAGCCACCTGTAAGCTCTTACAAACCTGTCGTAATGGAGACCCGTTTCCTTACGTATAAAAATTGTCGATAAAAACGGGCCTGTTTTGTATATATAGAAGATAACTTATTATTAATGTTGTAAAGTGCTCTTTGGCTGACACTCAAGGAACCCATTCCCCAGGATTCCTAATTATTGAACCTTTACTAGGTGACTGCAAAGCTCCGAAAAATGGGCAATTACAGCTTTATAGAAATTATTATTCCCTGTGAAGGTTATCTTAATTATTTAAGATAATATCAGCGCAGCAGGAACTCCCATAGATACGATCCACCCGCAAACTTAGCTTCAGTTGCACGGCGGACCCAGATGTTGGAGACGGGAAACACGCCCTCACCCACAGCTGGCCACAAAGTCAGACAGACCCACTGCCCGACAAAATAGCAATCACTGTCTATACCGAGACAGACGTGACCTCCCAGTGATTTAGAAAATCAAGCAAATGTGAGGTGGTCGCACGTTACGTCACTGGTACGGTATTTTTCACGTGGCACGCCATTCAGCAGGATCGTGCGGCTGTTGGAACAGTTTAAGACAATAAAAAGAGGTCCGGATGAATGAATGTATGAGTCTTCGTTTGAATCCAGCGTTTCACTAAACTATCCTTCACACAATCTGGCCCACGAAATCACTTTCGAGTGAGCCACGTTCCAACAGGACGTTGAACAACCGAAAGTCTATGGTCTGTGCGCTCTTTTTGTCCTGCCACGGACCATTAACGCTGAAAACGGAAATCACCCACCAAATACCGATCAATAGCTCCTCATTTTTGCTACTCACCTCTTTGAACTCTGAGTAATGTGGTATTGTGGTATTGTTCACCTGCCTATAAATGCCCTTATTCCATTATATGATCGGACGAAAACAGTAAACGCCGCTCTCAGGTCGTAGTTTTAAACCTTAAGTGACTAATGCTTTCTTTAAATACCCGTTAGTCGGGCTCGGTAATCTGATAAGGCCGTCTGATAAACCTAAAAAGGTTTTTATTGTTGTTCTTATGAAGTGTATAAAATAGTTTACATCTTCACAACATCGTATGATCCCTGCCTCGCATTGTCTTCATGGCACAACAGAATATATGATTTTTAGTAGATGCAACGTAGACTGTGAAATCTAAGCGCAAGTACGTTGGTTGACTAGGCCCAAAATTATTCGGGAAGTAAAAGCTTTTGAAAACCGGAACATGCCCTGCTGTTAGGCATGAGACTGGACGAAAATATGAGTTCCAACAGAATGAGTGCAGAAAAGAATATCAAAATGTGTTTTTTTATTAAATAAAAGAGAATTTATTGATGGCAAAAGATACGCTGAAATTGCATACTACTAAGCAGTCGTTTTTACCGAGTTTAATCCTTTCAGGCAGGAGGATAGGAGCCCTTTCCCAGGCCGGTCTCCCAAGGTAACTAAGCTAAACTTTAACTTCAGTAATTTGAATGGATAACGTTCACACAGTAGTAGGCAGCTGCAAAGACTACTTAACTTTCTTGCCGATTAAATTAAAATTTATTTACCATTGGTCAGTTAGTGAGGAAAAATATCAGGTTTTCTACTATACTGCTGCATTTCCAAACAGATTTCAATGCTTTTATAAGCTATATTTTAAATGCCAGTTGAAACTAAACACTTGGCAAGTAATATTTACTTTGCAGATACGTCAACCAAACACTCACCTTTGTGACATGCGTGTTTTTCGCAAATTAGTTTTCAGACAGTGGAAAGAAAGCCGTTCACTTTTTCCCAAATGATGCTCATAATAAAATTACGCTGGCAGATGTCTGTGCCAAAATATGAAATGCTCATGATCCTTGACCGAAGGCCTGTCAGGCAGACCTGTATAACCTGTCATTCAGGGTCTTGCCGTCTCGCTCTGGCGGATTAAAATCCCATCGAGGCCAACGCCTTCTTCAATAGTTGACAGTCAATTAGCAGGATGTCACGTTCTCTTTTTCTCTTACGGAGCGCGTCATTAAAAAACAAAAGCCGACAGCAGTTGGGGTTCATCGCATCACGACACTTTTGTGCCTGTGTGAGGTAATACCTTCATACTCCGTATCATTAAAAAATACTTGCTACTCATAAAACATGCGAAATATAGCGAGTTGCGTCTGTGTGATTTTTTTGAAACTACTTTCATTCGGTTTTTAAGACTTTCAACAAATAATGGTCATGGTGCACAACTTCACGTTTTGCTGAGAAAAACCAAGCACATACCCAATTGGCTGAGTTGGGGGCGGTACAACGGCTGCCTGTCTTGTGCTCATCTCCTGTGCTTGGAAGTAGGCAGCATTCGCCCGGTAACTAAAAAATGTCAGCAAAAAGGCCGTTTCTGAGTATTTGGGATGCAAAGCTGAATGAAAGGCTGGCTTTGCATAAGGTTGCTACGTAAATGGCCTTTAAGTCACCATTTGTGAAACCGATACGATGCAGCTAAAAATGTTGACTGTTCTGCCAAGAGAAGGGGGCAATTAAAAAACAAAATAGGATTAAATTGATTCACTGTAGTTTACTTTAATCAAAGGGCCATTTCATGGAGTTCGTTTGAATTGTGAAAGTAGGCGTAAAAATTCCTACTATGTTCGTGGGAACAACTTATGAAAATGTTGGTACAATAATTCTGGAGCATGGGTCGAAACTTTTTGAGCAAACCTTTTCCAGATTTAAGCTCAAAGCACATCGAAAATTTGCGCTGAATATTGAGGTTGCGAAGAAATGAAAATGAGGCCGCAGTATAATTGTTTTACAGCATTTTGCCTGATCATGCCGAAACTACTTAGTAAATCAAACTAATGGGTGATTAAAACTTTATCCTGATTAAACGTGTTGTCACTCTACGCCATCGAAAGTTTGTACAACTGAATTTCTACCCTGTGGAACGGCTATTCTACCTCATTGTCTTTAATACGAGTTAATTACGCGAGCCAAATCAGCTTTCAGTCATTTCGCTCTGGACTGAAATAAACATGAAAAAAACCGTAAAACAAAAACCGATAATTGGATTGTTGGTGTCGTAGACGTACGATTCCTTTAAAAACTTTCCACTAGCAAGGATTGTTCTGATAAACAAGAGGTTTTTGGTTTTGGTGCGATAGCAAAACACTGATTAAAAAAATGCCTCTACGCGTCCAACGTGAAATGTTTAATTAAATGTCAAATAGAGCCAAATGAGTACATGGTGGGCTCACATCAGCGTGTAGATGGCAAAGAGGCTTTCCAGGCGATTTACACTGTCCCTTCAAACTATTCAAATTTCCTCCGACAACGTCGGTCTACTACGGCGAAGGCGGCTGTAATCAGGTAACGCAAGCCGGCTCGGTGCGCCCAAAAGAACTTTGTCAAAGCGCCGCAGTTTCCATGGCCTAAATAATTGCTAATTCAGCCGCCTTCAGTGAATCACCTTTCCCGGTGGCCAGTACCCCTGACACTGATGAGATGACTAACCCCAATTCTGTTTCCTCGCCCATTCTGCTAACCGCACGCGTTTTTATACTAACCCGCATATCAGTTGCCTAAAGGCCTGAAGAGACTTTATCGAAAGCAAACATATTCTTGTCGAATTATCTTTTAAATGTAGCTCGGGTAAGATTCCCTCCTCTAATTCCAAGCATATGGTTAAGGCGCGTCATTTTAATCAACCCCTTATTGGACGATAGCTCACTACTAATTTCAGATGTCCGAGTTGCAGTTTCCTGAAAAGAATGCGAAAAAACTATAGAACAGTGACGAGCCCTGATCTATCTAAACAAGGGAACTGGAAGGGTTATTTTTTCCTTTGTTCCTTAGAGCAAAGGTTTTACAGCCCTGTCGGATGTAGCCTTAGGGCTAGCAGCCTGCAACCTCTTGTGGTGATTTTACTAAACCAGTGACAGCCAACTCCTTAACCTACCCTTTTTATCGTTAAAATATCCCGAATTTTGATTGATAACACCACGCGGTCACTAACATGGACTGCAAATCTTCAGCTCCAATGAAAATAAACGCACTCTTATCCTTGAATTCGGACAATTCGATGTAAGTCATCAACTTCATTAGAGGTGACGGGATCACCTTTTTGCTGTTTCTGGGGTGAAAATCGATTATTAGATGACTCGGGATCACCGCTTGTGTTTGTAGACTAGAATTGAAGTTCTTTGAACCATTTATCTCAAATAAAGTGGCCACAGGCATTGCCGTGACTACATCTTCCTCACTAGACTTTATCGATTAAATAAGTATTCTGAGAAATATTTTACGTTCTACAGCACAGTCCTAAGCTGTATAATGTGCGAAAAGTTGTCAAACGGAGAGTCCAATTTTAATTTGATCCTAACGTAAATAACCATGGCAGAATTTCCATGCTAAACTTTTCTAATTTTAAAATCATTTCCAGTTATCCTGTAATTTATATCGACTGCTTTGCTGATCT
The DNA here is from genome assembly GCA_900617775.1 of Dibothriocephalus latus. NCBI lineage: Eukaryota > Metazoa > Platyhelminthes > Cestoda > Diphyllobothriidea > Diphyllobothriidae > Dibothriocephalus > Dibothriocephalus latus. Next base: position 8,756 of record UYRU01041696.1, on the reverse strand, counting down.
GGTTTGATTGATACAATTCTCCTATTGGGAGAAATTGAACTGGATCTACTCGCAAATCATGAGGAAGACGGTTGACTCCGAAACCGGTCCTCTTTGTGTCCAGTTATTGTAAGGTCAGGTCTGTTGCCGTCTTCGAACGACGTAGGAGTCGTTCGGCAAAGTGCTTCATGGTGTGACTGGTTGCTAGGTGAGTAATTGAGACTCATCGCGGTAACTGTTTCTGTCCCTCTCTCTCTGTTATGACTCTTCAATGGCAATATAAGGGTGTGGATAACTTTCCAACGGCATGCCATCATTCTCGTTCGGATTGTGTTTCATCTGCTGGTCAACCTTATCAACAGCTTTGCTTGTGCTTGGGTCCCATTTGTCTCTTCCTTAGGACCGCATGCACTGAGCTTTAAGTAAGGCAAGTCGCATACACCTTATGACGCAAATAATCCTAACATGCCGCAATTTCTGTGTTTCTCTGACTGTGCACTCCTACTTTCGATACATGACACATGACGGCAAAGATTGCACAATGTTGTCGCATAAGGGTCAACTACTAAGCGAACTTACCCAATCCTTCCTGCTACGTGGGTGTGTATTAGATCATGAGTATTCATCGTGTTCTTCTGATCGTCGTTGGTATCTGACCTAATAAGAACCACTTCAGAGTTGATTAATAATGTGCCATCTATCATGTCTTGGTACAAACATTCTTCTTTCCTGATGGCCTTCACCCCACCCTCAATTTCTCTGGCCTTGAGGACTCAACATGGCCTCGTAATTATCCACTCACCATGCACAGGTATTTAGTGAATTGAACTGCGGTCACGTTTTTCTCAGACATTTATCTTCTCTTTTTACGCAAAGTTGGAAAGTGGGCACAGTAAGGAGTAACTGAGATCATATGTGCATCCCGTGATTCTAAAATGTCTGGTGTTACTTGACTGCTTGCATACAATCGTATTTACAACAAACAACGACGTTCAGCAATATTATACGAGTAATACACTCCTCCGTCGGGATTATGTAAAAGAACCCTGCAAGCTTGGGTCTGACAGGAATGACCCTTGACAAACAAGTTTTCAAGTTCCCATTAACCGTGGAATCGGGGATTACTGACAGTCCTTTTTTTATTATTGTGGTTATTGAACGTTTATCTATCACAGTATACTTTATTAAATCGGTTCCCTGAAATGCTCTTAAACCATGCAATGAGAAGGTGAAGTATGTATATCTGACAAATTCTTCCAATGCATGCCTTTCAACTCGAGCCCAAAAGGACTTTTGGGAAAAAGTATAAAGCTTACCCAAATGGCCGAACGTCTTCTCGCTCGCTTGGTCCAGCTGACTGAACTGGCACCTCGGCAGAGCGCAACGGGGGTTGCCTGGATAAGTAAGAAGTTGGTTTACGTATCTGTTAAAATGTAGGACTATGAAAGTTGATGACAAGACAAGAAAACCTGAATCGAAAACTTCACTAGATATTTATTCGCGTATTTTGTGGATAAACGCCCATAG
>UYRU01000161.1:0-10013 GCA_900617775.1 Dibothriocephalus latus | reverse complement strand
TGGCCATTTCTCTTAATAAACCTAACTTAAATGACGATTTAACTAAGTAAAAAGCTTTCGCAGCCTTCAATAAACTGAATTAATCAAAATAGTGTTACTGAATATACGTTAAAATATCAGGTCAAATTTCATTATGAACGTCGCATGGTCATTGGCGACTACTGTATATATGGCATACATATAACCTTTATTTGAAGTAATTTTCAGAGTCCTTTTATTAAAATTCCACCTTATGCTCAGGTTTTATTTTGAAAAAATGTTTGCTCATCTCAGTGCAGTTAACTTTTTATTTAAAATTTGCAATGCGTTAACGCGTAGAGGACATATTATTTATGCACAGCATTCCCAATTTCAACATGATTGCGTGTAAAGTAACTTGCGCCCATAGTTCCTCGCTCACATGATACCCAACGAATAATTTTGTCGACGTCTCCCTCAGAATGAAGCGGTGCAAAATATTATTAAAAGATCAATTCGCTAACATACGTTTGTCTTCAATAAATTATCATCAAGCCCGTATACTAGTAGCATAATTAACTAAATAAACTATGCTGGCTTGTAGAAAAATAGTGCAGTTTTCGGGGGAGGGGGACGGGGTTAATTGGGGTCAAACATATCATCAGCGGTTGGGGGTGCTGGTAGCCGAGGGAGGTAATAAGCTGCGGGCTGTTGTTTTAGCAACTTTCGGCCATGTTAACTGTAGTGCCGCTACGAAGTTCTTTTGAGTGCGCAGGAGCGGTCGGTGTGGCCTAATGGCGGTCTCTTCTGCCGTAGTCAATAGACGCTGTCTAAGTTATTTTGAATAGTTTGAGGGCACCCTGTCGATCACTCGGAGGGCCTCTCTGGTCTCCACACGATAGCCTGAGTCTACCAGGTACGTTAGCATGGAACTGTTTATACGCTTTATTTGGCCCTTCCTTAACCATGCTGGAATATGTCCTTGTACTCTTTTGGACAAACTCCAACTCATGCGACCAATATATCCTGTCCCGCAGCAGTAGGTAAATGAATAGATGCACATACAGGTGGTCTGTACTGGCAATTTGTCCTTGATCTGTCCGTATAGGATGGGATTGGTCGAGGACAGTACATGGGCGCTGGCTACTGAAAATGTGGTTGCTACAGGTTGCCTCACGTGCCCTCTGATGAGTTCGCTTGGCGCCCTCCCCCTTTAAATGGACCCTGGGTAATTCTCGCTTCTTCTGTGTTGTTAAAACCAAGGGCTTTGGTGGTCTTTCAGCACTGTTCTTCGCAAAGAATCGATTGCAATACGCATTTTGTCGAAACACGTCTTCAAAAAGCCTTAGCTCCTTTTCGATGTTATCAGTCGAGCAGATCCTTTTTGCCCTTTCCTTCAAACATTGTACTAAATTACGTTTGCAATTTAGCGGTATAAAACTAGCAACATAGGTGTATTGCCCGGACCACATCTTCTTCACTCAACAGTACATTGAGGAATGGGAATGATCCGGACTGTTCTTCCTCCATTGTAAACTATGTTGACTCTCCTGAGCAGCTGATATTAACTAGGTCAAAACCCCATATTTTCTTAACAATACAGTCATATTTTATAAACACCTTATCACATATGCGCGTCACACACAAACTTCTTGAGTAAGAATCTTGCGCGATCCCATTCTGTTCACTTTATAAGGCCTACAGTTTACCTAAGATCGGTAAAACCGTAAAACCGATGGCTTTGTTTGGTCTGTTGCTCCCTTGAGTTCATCATGCAATATAATTTTTCGTCTGATGCAGTGATATTGCATAAAAAGAGGGACAAAATATCGTTGCTTCTCTAATTATGCAACAAAGTGTACGTTTTTGATGGGAAAGGGTCTTCCTAATTGTTGCCAGTCTATTGCATCTAAAGTGTGTGCTTTTAACTGATATTTCAATACAGCGACACTTTAAAATGGTCAAGAAATTTTCTGATTGCATTCGTGGTGAGGACGCTCATCTGCTTCATTGTAAATTAATGGCATTGAAGTCTTCCACTACTATGCGTCAAAGGCCCCTATATATATTTTACTACACATCGGCGTATCAGCACTTTATACTCCCATTCAATGCAAGCTACCTCACGTGAAAGGAAACCAAAGATTCAGAAGTTGTAATCAGACCTGTATCCGTAACAGATGTGAATTTCATGGACACCTCAATATTTTGAGTATTTATTACCTTTTCCCTGGTCTCCGTGAATAGGACCACTTTTGCTGCAGACTTTGAACACTTACGTTCAAAATAAAGAATATTCCTCTCTCTCTCTTTGTCGCATTCAATTGTGTGGAATATTTTTGAGTCAAAACAGTACCTTTTATTCCCAGTGTAATCGAAAGTAAGTGCCTATTGTTATTTTCAGTTTTCATTCCATCAAGTAAAGTACACCTCAACACATCTAAGCATGCCCTGCTGCAAGTACAGTATCGCCTCCGACTGCAATTAACTAATTCAGATTTTTCCAGAACTGCCTCATTTGTAGATTTGCAAAAACGTGATATTCGCTAAAATGGAGTACTATCTGTAATGCTTTGTATCTGGTTCGTGGCAAGGGACGAATTTAACCTAAAGAACAAGGTTATTGGTATGGTATTTTGAGTAGCTAGTCTGCACTACGAGAAGGCAGCTTTCAAATCCCTGTGACTTGTTGATCATATATGTACAGAACCACAACCAAGGTCAGTTCAGCGGGCACCTATGGGCAGTAAACATTATCGACAATTATTGAGTGTACTTTCGCTGATCGAGTTACCGGGCAGACTCGTCATACTGCACTTGGCGACCAATTCTTAGGGCGTTACGCTTAGTGATGTTTCACCGCAAAAGGAAGTGAGTGGGTATTCGGGGTTATTTTTATTACCTCCATCAACAGTACTAGATATGAGTGTACAGAGTTTACAGAGCAGCAGTTAAAAATTGCAGGTGACCAAGGCAACTGTGCATTCATTCCATTCTTCCTGTATTATATCAAAAAAGACTTTTATTAGGCGACGTTTTAGCCCTTCACTCCATTCGCTCTAAGGGCTGTTTACATAGCGGGGGATAGACCTGTTCAGTAGACCTATTTAAACTTGACGGCATTTAACGTGGGAAGCTATAAAAAAGCTCTCACAGGACGGAAGCCGGGCTGACAGTTGAATTAGCATCCACGGCTTTATTGCTAGATGCTATCTTTTGGAAACATTTGAGCAGGCTCTGGCTCTACACAACTAAAATTTTGTTCATTTTGTTTGGACTTTTACTGCCTAACCCATGCCGGGGACGTTGTCGCTATCAAGGTGCGTTTTATTTTCATTTGTTACCGGTAGTCCTGAAAATGAAGACATCAGTTTGCAAAAAGTTTGCGCACAAGTAAAGGTTCTAGAGCCTAGGGGTCATTCCTTTGGTGAGGATTTGAAATAAATAGATAACTTTGATGTTTAAAAAAGTTGATAAACGTGTCCTTAACAAATGGAAGTGAGTACTCTCTAATCTTTGTTTCTTCGTTTTTTCAATCGCAATTATATCGCTCGTAAGTCATTTTTTATATTCATAATAATTATTTAGTTGCTGGAACAGGATTTTGAGCATTAGCTGGCCTCGCAATCACCTAAACGCGTTTCCAGTCTATTAAGAACAGCTAAAACTATTTCGTCAAACTGGACTTGGAGGTATTGCAAGATTAACTCAATAAAAAACTGGTTTAAAGCCAGGCGTTATTTACAACAAATGCTTAATTTTAGTGACAAACTTGACTCTACCAAAGTCTTATCTAATCACTTTTAACTAAGTCGCTGCTCTTCGTGCTACTTAAGATATCCACTGCAAACAAAAGCATCGGTTTCAGTTTTACCTACAAGTGCTTCTTCATAATCTGATCGCGAAAACGTTAGAATAAACTGTTTCAGGCGGGGGGTGATTTAATTCTTTGAGGAGAAAGTCTTTTGAAATTGAACCGCTCCCCTTTCGCAAGTTTCGGCCCTAGTTATTATGTCGGCTAACATATTTCACTGTTTATTTACGACTTTTTACCACACTTTGTTTATTCGAATTATAATGATGGGATAATCTGCAGACTACGCTGGTTAAATTTCGAAGGAAGACAAATCACAGGCACATTCTAAAACTCAGTCGCTGAGGACTCTTCATGATGAAGACGGTTGCAGTCTTCCGCCAGAATGCGTCGCTTTTGATCTTCAGGGTTTATGTGTTTGATTGATAACATGCTATGGATGGTTAGTAAAGGAATGTTTTGCTGAAACGCGTGGAATGATAACTACAAAATGAGATTTGTCTCTTTGCCCCATATGCACAAGATAAAGTGGTGTAGGAAGCATGCTTGCTACTGATTCCGTGAATCAGACATTCTGACCAAAGCATAGCCCAAACACTTTGTTTTCCCTGTACAAAGACGAACATTTCACAAGTAATTTTATTTGCTAATGCGTATAATCCCGTTCTGCTTGTGATCATATAGGTGGCAAGATTGGATAAATGCTATATCGGTCTACACAAAACCGCAAGACATTTATTCACAAGCTATAAGGATCGTTGTCCTTACAAACATTTGAGACTCTTTCGACTTTTCCAGCCCTTTCCCATAATCAGCATGATCGCGTGCCAAGACGCTATCACATGATGGACTAAGTATAAACATTCCCGCTTTTGTCATATCTTTTTCTTTTATATGGGCGCATGTAGGCTTGGCTCATGCTGTGGCTTTTCTCGCACAGAGCACTGAGTTAGGTGTTTTTTGTAGATAAATGGACCTCCGACCATGTGTAGAAAATTATTTTCGTGTGACATTCGTTTACTACACGCAATATACTGTCACGTTTGCCTAGGAAAGCAAGTTCAACTACAAGATGCAAACACTCCTCTGCATTTCTCTATATTTCTAATGACAAGCTCGACCTGACCTTCTCGAAACATGGTCAGTTAAAGATTATAAAGCGAACTCTGCAGCCCTACAGATGCTGACGTGAAAGTAAATCAGACCAGACAAATGGTGATTCTAACGCTATTTGAAGAAAACTTTGATAATACGTTTTGACTATTGTTTTCTAAGTTCGTCCAATATATTTTTTGCGCAGTGCTCTATGTGGTCAGAGTGCTTACGCTTAGAATAACGATTTATAGTTTGCAAACAAAGTATAAAGCGATAATCACGCCTGCGTTCTAACGCAAGATCGAATTACTGCTGTTTCTCGTAGAATAAAGAGCAGCTGATGTGAGCTTGGCTTTTATCATACGCAGTTCATCGACACCACGAATCTATGGTCCTGATAGTTAGGTAGTTTCATGTAAATAGCATGAAAACGTCTATCCATATTTAACCAACTAAACAGTTTTATTATTTGTTCATTATTATGGCCTTCTGATGTGAAAGGATTAGAGGACGTGCAATAAACGCACATATTTTAGCAATATCCGGATATTTCGCATTGGCTATGAAAAAGCTTCAACAAAATCACCGTGACTGAAGGGATCCAAGAAAGATCCAAAAAATGTTTGTCGAATTAATGCTAATTTTCAAAACTGACTTTGCCTAACTGTTTAGTAGAAAATACAGATAGCAACTCCTAGTTTCAAACATTAAACGGGCTCCGTTATTTGTTAAAATCTGCAATGTAAATAGATTTAAAATGTATTTGTGCGAACCGGACATTTTAATGATTTTAATGTGATAAGCAGTTTGTCTTTGGTTTGATATTTGTTCCCATTTACTTGCCGTTACCCCGAAATTAGATGCAAACGAAATACAATCATTCTTTTCTACCAAAATTCAAATTTGTCTTCTGATATTTACGTAATTTATTTTTATGACAACGTTCTTTAAAAGAAATAGTTTGCTACAAGAACCTTTAATTCATACATATGCCGGATGCTTCTCTATTTTTCTTATTATTAGCGCTTAACCGGAGCTTAAATTTTAGGTTTACGTACGCCTACAACGTATGCTTTCATACTTTATATTAATTGCCTGTCATGGTGAATACAGATAGCTTGATCGATGCAATACCTCACACTTAAGCTAAAAGCCTTGTGTAGGAGCAAGCTTTCTGCAATTATATTTATTAAAATGCATCTTGCGAAGAGGCATTGCGTCTGAATTGATGAATGTAAGAAGGTAACGTTTTGTGAACTAATTAATCATTTGTTATCTTGTGACGTGGGAGTCGTTGCTAGGCACCATTTAATCAGTACGGGGCGTAAACCACATTACTTAGATAGCGTCTCGCAGATATTCAAGAGCCTTAGCCGCAGGACTGCCTTCAACCTGTGATTCTTACATTGTTTCTTATGGTGCGTTGTCGGCCACTCATCTGGATAAGGTAAAAATTTGTCTCATTGTGCCTTGTGTTCTAATCTAATGCTATTAGAGACAACTAACAATGGAGTAACAGTAACCCACAGACAAAAAGACAGGAGATCAAAATGAAAATTTCTTATTTATTTGCCATCGTTTGCTATCCATAAATGACCCTCCAACTTTTCGATATTTGAGATGCAAACTCAAGTTATTCGTAACCGCTACTCTGGCTCAATGCTTAGGGCATGGGATGTTTAACCAACGTGTTCGTGATACAGTCCTCAGGGGTAGCCATATTGTCATGATTGGCTGCCGTCGGCTAATGAACCGGTAAATCCATTCTCTGTAGTATATACATTAATTCCACCTACTCTAAGTGCGTATTACGGTCCATTTACCACCGCATGGCACAGGAATCTTTAGCTCATTAGTAAAGCTATCAGTATCACCAACATACAGTATGGCGAGTGCTGCATGTAACATGCCTAAGTTTGTAAACGTTAGAGTATTACTCGCATACCTGCGAGAACGGATTAACGAAAACTTATAAATAATAATGAGCAGCATTAGGCATATAACGTACTTAGAAGAACTGTAAAAAGTACTAGTAATCATGATATCTGGAAATAAGCACTTTAGCCTAGGCATGTATCTACAGCAGCGGTATCTTAGTCCGTACCCAGCAGAAACGTTCACAGCTCGATGGATCGAGTTGAGAGTGCGGAAACCAAGGCAAACGCTGTTGTGCTCAGGACCCCAAGCATTTACCTACCCAAAATAGTTAAATTCAAAGTCACACTTCTTGTTGGGACCAAGGGGATATGAGCCCTAGCGTTGGCTTAATCAGCGTCATCTCTGACGAATGGTGGTCTCAGTGCCAGCAACAGTACTACTAGACTTCTTGCCGAGATTTAGGGGATATGAGCCCAGTGCTGACTTTAATTAGCATTACTTCTGATTTACAAAACGGTCAGTAATATTGCCAGCAAGTACTAGCACTAAGCTAAACCCTAGTATGTAGTATAAGAAGTAGCAGTACCTGTCCTGATTTACTAACGTCTGCCTAGGCACCTATTAAAGGTGAGCGTAGGGTAGATAGTATACTAGTTCCAGCGCAAAAGGCTACTGTTGCTTAAGAATATGTTAGGCGGTGTTTTGGCTTGCATGTGGAAAGCAGCCTGCGCTGGAACCTGTTTAGTATTCGAGCCTGCGGGTAAAGGTGAAGGGTGCGGAGCCGCCAACTACGTCCTCTATCACTTTAAAGGTAACACCTGAGACTGTCACCATCTGTACCAACCTGTTGGTGCACTTGGTGGACTTCATCGTAATCAATAGTGTAACACACACACAAAAGACTGCAGGCTTGCCAGTTATGACTGCTGTATGGTGATACCACTGAAGCCTGTATATTTCGTCTCTAGGTCGAAACTTCGCTGTGATTTATGAACCCCTACCCAAAAATTAGCAGGCATCGTTTTAGCTACATTAGGAGGCCAGATGGTTTCTTAAAATGCTAGTGGAAATTCTAAAAATTGGATTTTGTCTGGGAATTATTATCCATATGAGTTTTAACTATTAAGTACCATGCAGGAAAGTCCTAGCCAAGATTTCAGTTCCAACTGCAGTCTTTCCCATGCACTCAGAAAACGGACAACGATGAGAACTTCCTTAGCATGCCTTCTTCCTTTTACATCTCGTGTTTTTTTAAAAAAAACATGTTTATAAATGTATGCACTCACATATAATTCGTTGTTCGCATTTAGCGCATAGTCAAATTTTCGCCAGAATTTGTACAAAATGGAATTAATTATGTAGGTTTAAAACGATGGTGAAATCGACATTATGTTGAATTTGAATCAAATATTTATGTTCGGAAACCTGTGCAATTTTCATGCATTAAGAATGATCCACATAGCGTTACCAAGATTTTGTACTGGAGGCGGGCAATGTAGCGAATTTCAGAAGGGATACTAGCAAACAGGGAGGTAATTGCTGTTGAACCGAACATTGTGTGGCATTAGAAAGTTTAAGAAAACATAAATTTCCATAAAATACATTGCGTGTTTTTTCTATGAAATGCGTTGAACATTTAAAAGCAACTAAAAGCATTTTTTTCAATGCGAACTTTTAAGATGGTCAGGTGCAGTATTTGAATGTGGCTGAAGAATTTACATTCAGAAAAAAGTAAATGTTTTCAGTGAAAAAGAACAACTTTTTTGCGTGCTCATCAGAAAAGTGCTCAACCACTGTTAATGCAAACATTTTCCTGAGAAACAACTTTACTATAAAGGTCAAGAGAAATGACAAGCACTCAAGAACCAACATCTCAGAGTATTTTAGTATTTCTCTCTTGTATGCTTATCGCATGTTTAAGTGCTGTGATCTTTGCTCCCAAATAGATGACCTTGAATTATTCGGTCTGCCCTCCACTACGATAAGCACTGTATCAGGTACACCACGTCCCCAAGTATCATACAAGGTGTTCATTTCGACAAGCAGGCTGAAATCTATATTCATTTGTTGGCTTGTTCATGTTTGATAGATAGTCACATATTTGCCAGACTTTTTTCTAAAGTGAATTTCATACATACGTGTTAAAATATTTTTATGTAAAAATGAGCTTGCTTTCGATCTGCTGTTGAATGTTAATCAATTATTCCCGTTTAAAAGTCTGTGCAATTTTCCTGCAAAAACAGATCCTACGTGCTTTTAAAAATATTCCAGGTAGCACTATCTACAATTTTAATGGATGAGAGCTGTGTAACAAATTACAGAAGGAACACTAGCCAAGAGAGGTACGGTGCTTTTTAAATGAGCACTGTTTGGTCTTAAAAGTTGAAGGAAACGTAATTTTCTATCAAATTTATTGCATGTATTTATTTCATAAAGTTGGTTGAACTTTTAAAAGCAGCTAAATTCAATTTTTTAAATGCAAATTATTAGGCTGGTCAGGCGTGGTTTTTAAAAGTGGCTGAACATGTTACATTCAGAGAAAAGGGAAATATTTTCAGTGAAAAACAAATTGTTTATGTTTTCGTAGGGTGAGTACTCAACTATTGTCCATGAAAAAATTTTCAGATAGGAGGTTGCATCTTCCTCTCCTGAAAACATCTTCATGAGGAAAATATTTACTATAGACATAAATGAATGGTGCAGGCATTGAAAAACGAACATCTTAGGGCATTTTAGTACTTCTCACATGGATGCTTATCGTATGTTTAAGTGCCGTGATATTTGTCCAAGATGTATGACCTTAAGTTATTCTGTATGTCCTCCATCACAATAAAAAATTGTTTCAGGTATACCACGTTGCTTAGTTCTATGCTATGTGTTCATTTCAATTAGCATTTTAAAATGGATAATTATTTCTTTGGCTTACATCTTAACCAGCAAAACCTAAAAATTTGCACCCTATAACACATGGCCTTATTTAAGGCTGTATGCTCTAAAATTTTCCATAAGACCTTTGATTTTTTTATATAAAAATTAACTCACCATAGCCTTTTGATTTCTTATATTGCAGCAGCGTGCGACATCCTGTAGGACTATATCAACAATCTCGGTAGTTGAAAGAAATTTAATATAGAACTGCACCAAGTCCAGTGCTACAAGCGATGTCTGCAATAAAAGTCAGCGTTAAGTGGGGCGTTAAGCAAGAATAATATTATCACTTGTACGAGGAAATCACTTCCACACAGTAAACTGCAAAAGGCCTGAGAGG
>UYRU01000160.1:0-10016 GCA_900617775.1 Dibothriocephalus latus | reverse complement strand
AAGCGGTGGCTACAGAAGTGAACAATTATCGCACGCACGCGGATGATCACTACGACCTATAAATACCGTGCAACCTGTGCATGTGCCAAACCTATCTGCGTATGACTATGACTATGCTACCATCACCTATGATTAAGGATTCCTGACGGAGTCCGAAACGTCAGGAAAATAAAATTCTTGTTCCAGTGATCGCATCCTCTTATTCTGAAATGCTTCTTGGAACTCGCATATTCTCCACTATTGGCAAGTTCTACTACTACCGCTGCTGTTGGTGTAGCTGCTACTACTACTAACACCAATTTAGTTCGTTATTAAACTTGTTGCTTTCATAGGAAGGCCTTTATCCTTACAAATCAAATGGAACAAAAGCATTTCAAGTACGCTTAAAAAATTTAGCAATTATATAGTATGTAGTCGGGTGGGTTTAATATGCAAAACTCGCTACCTAATTTATTCGGATAGGTGTTGTTAAGTTCTTCCTCGCGCTCAGTTTAGGATTATGGTGCGGTCAAAATTAAGCTTACCTTTGGACTTAAGGTTTGGATTGAGGTTCAGTTTAGATTTATGTGTTGCTGACTTCGCCGGCATACAATTTCCTGCACTTTGTAGTCATCGGGTGAATTCTAGATTGACTTATTGTTTAGGAAATCCTGCTTCAACACTCAGTTAACTGTACCAGTATTGGTCGATCTCATATGTTGTAGTAGGCTGGGTGGATAAGTTGACTCAAGTTTAATTACAGCTCTCGGTTTGGTCAGCGCAGCTCAGGTGGCTAGAGCGTCCACTGAACTAAAGGCTTCCCTTTGCTGACACGCTTGGAAATTCCTTTCCTGACCAAATTATTTTATTTTGTGCGTATATGCTGCAACCCTGCTGCTTATCCTACATTCTCTCGGAGGAGGCCGTTTCAGTTTTACAGATGCATGTGAAGTAGGCATGAGCGAGCGAATAATCTTTCAAATTTTAATGAGGTCAACAGTTTGGTGACCTCATTCAGTTGTTAGTGGGCTCTGATTAGTGCGTCAGTGAATATGAAATACGAAGAAGAAGATCGCAGTCATCTTCTTCTCAATCACTTCCTAGGACTCGCATGTTCACTTATATTGGCAATATGGTATGCGTTCGAGAGGCTAGTTTCGTCCGTCAGACCCAGTGTTGCAAGTCAGCGAAACAGTCAGCATACGCCGTAAAAGACGACATGCGATTTGGTAAGGTCCGAAAATTCCCTGAATGTTATGATGTCCACATCTGCTAGTGACCTTCGCCGCGCTTTTTTTCTGAGTTATTAATTTAAATTCATCTTCAAATCGAAAAGTCGCTATGTGTTTGCTCTCAGCTTCGCAGTTCTGCAGTCTAGCCGCCTTTGTTTGGATTGTCTTGTTGTCTTTTGACAGGATCTACCCTTTCACCAGTTTGATTGCGCTCTACCTGCTTTTATTTTTAAAAGGCACCCAGTACCTGTCAGTTCAATCAACGATAGACAAATAAAACAATACTATCCTAAACTTCTACTAAGTCACTTTCTTTTAATCATTTGATGTACTTGTGAACACTCAACGGCCTTTGTCATATTTGGATCCACGAATGCAAGGGGAAGGCCTTAGTTCAGTCAACGCTATAGCTACAACCCCCTATAAAAATAAATGTGTCTACCATTCCTCCATTTAAGTCTAGTTTGATTGCTTAGAAAATCCTGCGAAATCGGTAAGATTACTGAATCAGAATTGACGGATTCTATTTTTCGCAGTAGGCTGAGGGAGTAAATGGACTAAATGCACGGTCCACAGTAGCTCAGATGTCCAGAGCGTCGGCTGTACTAAAGTCCTCCTCTTGCGTTCGTTGCTTCGAATCCTACTGAGGCCGCCAAGTTTTTCCAAATTGAGTCAAATGGAATATTCAACTCTGGCTTAACCATTTATATATTCTTTTATGAAGTTCATTGCAAGACTGTTACTTTGACTTGAATGCCCGTCGTAGAACCCAGATTCAGAGCAGAAGGTGTTCATCTAAGACTGTCCCCGGTACTTTAGGATGTATGACCTTTAGGGTAGCTTCAGAATTTTCTAAATGAGAAGTAGTCCATTTTGATTTGCTTTCTTTCCCACAGGTTTCATTAATACACCTACTGCGTCTAAAACTGTTGCCTCCCCACCGATATCGGATATTGCCGACAGCGATAAAAATTCATCGGGCAGCCAACAGAGGAAGCTACTAGAACTTGCTATGGAGCACAAGGTACGTCTGGGAGGCCTGAATGTTCTTCTGCATATATTGTTTTTGTGAGAAAGGACAGAATCTCTTCTGTGTTGGGCTTCCTAAATTCCGCCAAGGATGAATGTGCGAACTTAGAGTGAATCTCTCGAGCTGAGTTCTGTCAGCTATCTTTAAACGTTGTTGAATGCAGTCAGCATTGGCAGAATCACCGCAAAACATTCACGAACTGCCAAGCGGCAGTCATTAGCATTGGAGGCATCAACTAATAGTTAAAACACATTTCACCTATTTTATGCGATTGTATGACACAGTCGCGACGCGTTCGGTTAATCGGTGGGTCTCCCAGTGTTCCGTCATGTACTTCAAGTATGTATTATTAGGCTGTTTTGACTTCCAAGAAATTTGAGAAAACCCTTCGGGTGGGCGGCAGAAAATCGACGAAACACCTGTATGGTTTTTTAGTTAATATCCACAATGGCGCGCAGTGAATCAGTTGACAGAGAGTATTCATTTTCAAGTGCCCTTTTGGCTGTGCATCCGAAGCCAAACCCTAGGGCCTTCCGAACTCATCATAGCCCTTTTCCGTCACCGGTCATTCCCACCTTAGACCCAAATCAAGATGGCATAAAGTTGAAATGCAGATCACATTATTTCTCGAATATGGAAGCCGTGTGCTCACCAAGTTGACCTATATTTTCACACACCTCGTGGCGGTGTCCCTTCACCAGCTTGGCAGTCATTGAATGGAAAATTAATAACCCCCGTTGACTTGCTCTTACGGGCTTTCAGTGAGTCATCATTGCCCATTTTATATGCTTGCAAGGCCAGTGGCATCCGCAAATAAAATGAAAGTTTCCAAAAATAAGATTAAACAATTGAAATAGCATTAAGAATTTATATGCACTCAATTGGGGACTAGTCATTATCAGTGAAATGTAGTGGCAACAAGATTGCTTGACTCTGGCGATTTTGTTAGAACACATAAAATAGACAACGATGAATACATGCGTCGAGATTTGGGAATGTCACTCAAGAGTCCCGAAGTTAAATTGATCCGGGTTTGAGGCGTGTTCTACATCCTAAATGTATCAATACATGCAAAAAAGCCAAGCTTAGGGTAGTAGCTTGAAGAATAAAACTTAATGCTTGAAAAACGGGCTTAAGTCAATTGACGTCTGGGCGTCATACTTCAGACCAGAGTCGGAAACCAAAACGCAGGCGGACGCTGATGCTGGGCGGTGTTAGAAATTGCGGAAGGAGGTTTTTACATCGCCTGATGGCTTGCATCGATATCCCACACACATCCGAGCAGTCACCGCATAGTATAAATAGGTGTCTGCTCTACCACCTTGGCCATTTTTTCTTTAAGCAGATGTCCTAACTGTAGGTATATTTTCGTCCTGAAATAGGTGTGTACTGAAACATCCCGTCTCTTTTTGCAAAAAGTTATGGCTCTCTTACTTTCGTCTAAGGTTACACTACTCTCTGAATATTTCCAGATTAAACAGCATTTTTCACCACAAAAAGAGGTTGTTTAGGGAGTTTTCAAACGGGTCAGGAATTGATTTAAGTTATAAATTGCAACCAGCCCACAAACAACTGTGTATGGCTGTCACACCCATCCATGTATTCTTTTAACTGAAGTCTCCAATGATGAAAATAGACAATCTTTTAGACGCATTGATTCCGCCTTTTCGACAAGGATGCCACTGAGGATCTGGGTGATCAATACAAGTTTGTGACAGGTGAAAAGTGGCCTTCTGATTGCATGATTTACCGTGTTTGTTAGCCATCTTGAAGGAATATAATAGCTCATGGGACTACGAATCTAATTAACCACTGTCCCTCTTTTAACTTTTGCAAGATTCATTAAGTCGAATAAACGTGTCGTGAGGCCTAATACAAAGCTTCTCACTTTTTATCTCCCTAGTTCCTTCATTTTGGGAGTTATTCCGCGTAAAGTACTCATTTTTATGACAATTTTTGCTGTTCCGAAGGTTCTTTCTAGTCGAATCTACAACTGTCTTAGCAGAAATATCTATACTCTCATAAAGGGAAATATAAATTATCCTATGCGACTGAACAACAAATAGCGGGCACGTTTGTACTGAATCACCGATGCAGATTTTCACTTAAAGCAAACTGATATTTGACGTATTTGCATTGTTGAGATGAAAGCAGGAGCATTATAACACCATACTAGTGAGAACTAGTGTGGTTATGAATCTTTTTACACGCAAATAAATGTAAACTGTCTTGAATGCCCTTTTTATTGCTGGTCTTTGAAACTATTTTAAACCTGGTCGTCCAAGAGTCTTTGATCTTTTATTTCCTACCACGATATGTCTTTATGGTCAAGAGGAGGACCTACTGGAAGTCCGAACGCTTATTTTGTCTATTATTAGAACGGCAGTGGCATTGGTTTGTGTTTCTTTTAAGACTGCAATGTACCTAAAAGAAAGTGAAAGTGAAGTAGTCTGAAGTCAATTAACACTCACATGAAATATACGCAAACAGCTGTTCTGTATTTTACTCCATCGAAAGGAAAAAAAATAATTTGGAGGGTGGCTGTTTTTATCAATAATCAGTTGTCAAGTTTTGGACACTTATTTTTTGATTTTTAATTCTCACGCATCGGTTTCTCTCCGTCTTATCCCTCAGTCTATTGAAGAGTTTATGGTTACATTGTCCTTATTTTTCTTGGGATGTGTTCTGACATGTAGGACAGTGAACTACTGACCGCTCGACAGAAAATAGTCGATTTGACTTCCAGAACCAATGAACTGGAAGATAAGTTGGCTTCCTCCTCCAGAGAAGTTGCCCGATCGACCAGTCAGGCAAGTTTTCTGCATGAACATTCCTGTTGCTGCAGAATGTTGGGTCTTTTCCCCCAGCATCAATTGCAGTAAGTTGCACTTGTTTTGCAGCTGCCAGGTCCACTTTAAGCGCATACAACAGAACCTAGTTTTGAACTATAACTGAGAACACGCAATTCCCAGGCAATATTCACAATGTAAGGAGGGCTTTATCCGTGGGAATTCTGTTAGTTGTCTGTCGTCTGTATTGCCGAAATGTCTCTCATGGCAACCCTTTTATCAACTCTGGCTTAGCCTAGGGAAGAATAATTCAAAGTGAGCTGTCTATGATACGGAATGTAATCCAAGATTGTCACCTCAATTTGAAAAAAAATGCAAGTGTAACGCAAAAACTGCAATGTTTTTGTCTCATGTTTCTGTACTGAGATGACTCCTACCTCTGTGGAAAGCACGTTGTAAGTTCTTAAAGTGTTTGACAGTTGCAAATATACTTCCTTGCCGAATATTTGCATTTCTAAAAAATGTCTTATGAAGCAGCGCATGTTTTCATAGCCCGCGAAGACCGACCTCACGTCATCTTGTGTGACTATTTATCATTCAAATTGTGCGCCGAATGTTGTCGGCATAATTTTCAGTGGACTTGATTAAAAGAAAAAGCAGTTACAATTTTGGCCCAGCCGTATTTATGGCTAGTTGGAAGCTTTCCGATTTCTCCATTCTTTTCACATCAACATTCTTTTGAATGTAGTGCAATTTCGTTTTCCTTCAGTACACACTCTCATAAGTATTGTGGCCCGTGAGCTTGGTAGCCATGACAACTATTCAGTCGCCCGGTTGTTGTAACAATTACTGCTTTTGAGTTCTATCGGTATTTTTTCGCCCAGGCTCTTTTTGGCATTTGATTGCTTATTGGTGGAAAAATCTGCTGTATTCAGTCAACTGATAAGAAATCATACTTATTGTATTCGCTCGTCGTTCTTAGCTTTTCACATGAATGTCCGTCCACGTTAATCCTGCTGACCATAGCGCTTAAACTTCTTATGTTATTGAGTGGCCACTTGGCCACTTCTTATGACCTTATGTTTATATCGATTTTGCTGTATGAATTCAATTCGCATTTTCTCTTATGTGATTCACGTTACGCAATTGAGAGGCAGCAACTGAAGAGCTCTCTCGAAATGCCCTGGATCCAATAAATCTTGCTGTTATTGCTATCTTTAAATTTGCACCTGGGAAACGTTGCTTTAAACTTCTTAGAAGGCAAACTTATCGTATTCGCTCTTCGTTCTTGGCTTTTCACATGAATGTCCGTCCACTTTAATCCTTTTTAAGCAAACAAGAAGCAAAAACATTTAAATCTCGTCTCAACCGGTGAAAGCAGGCAAAACCAGTCCTTTTACTGCACTACCGACAGGCTGAAGTCATGTTCCTACTCCCCAAAATCTTAAGTATAAACTTGGGTTATGCTACTTGCTTGACGCTGACGGATTGTTGACGGATTGAAGTCACCTAACTTAATTCTGCTATCGTCTCTCCACCTAGATAGCTCTTTTGCAGAAGAAGTTGACTGACGCCGAAACGAAACGCTCCGAACAGGAGTCAAAGATAGTGCTCCTCGACCAACGCTGTATCGTCTCCCAACGTGAGGTCACAACCTTGCAAAATCAAGCGGACAAAATGCGAACGGAGCTGGCGGGCAAGGCGACTTTGGTTAAGCAGGTAGGAAGTACTTCAATTATATCTTAAATAAGGGTTGCGTGCTTGCGTGATAATGCAAACATGATGGATGCATCTGAGAACGGATAACCATAAAACCATAATCTATACTTTGACAACCTCCATACGACTATATGATTATTTAAATCCCGAGTAAGAAGTCATCCATTATAGAGCGAGCTCGCTGCGCTCTAGCTTGACTCTTGATGTGTCCTCTGCATTTTTTTCTATCTGTTTTATTAAATGGGCCCTTCTATCGATTTTTTAGTTTCCAGAATTACGGCAAATTAGCAATGCCTTTGTTTATATACACCTGCTACTTTCACGGAACATGGCTTATATTCATAAACGTTTTTTCATATAATGCGGAGTTACATCTTTGCAGCATATACGAACATTTGAGCCCACAGACGGTTCTGAATTTAATATCTTGTCTCCCTTTGGTATTCAATTGCTATTAAGTGGAAAAATCCACGGTCGCCAAAGAACATATGCAATCATGTAGTCCTTCCAAAATGGATCCAAATATCTAAAACATTTCTCCTTCGATAAACTCAATTAGCCGTCAGGTCTTATCATAGGACGGAAGCTAGTCGCCCTGCAAGTGTTCAACGCGGCACCGAATGGACAAAAAGTTGAACATTGCATCCGAGAGGTGACGACAATGTACATTCTGCCAGCCTCCAGACTACTTACAATTTTTTATTTCTCAACTAATATTCCCCTATGGATGAACCCTCTACGCTCCGGTCTGCCATTGAAGATGTTGTTAAACACTCCTGCCTTCAGAAACCTCACATTATTTATGGCCAGCTTGTGCTTATCCGTCTAATAAAAACCGTCGAAAATGAACGTAGCTTTTTTATGAAAATGTCACGACAAACGTATGTTCTCGGCGCCGTTCTGTCCGTTATGCCAAAGTAGCGCTTCTGTCGCCCTTGGGCGACATTCCATCTCCTCACATTGCCATGTTTTTAGGCACGAGTTTAGTTAGAAGAAGAAGAAGAAGAAATAGGACAAGTCAGAACTCAAAAAAATTTTTTTTACCATCGCTAAAGCTGTATTTAACCTCTTTCCTCTGCTGGCCTAAAAACATGGGCGATTGCGTACACATGAAAAGTTAAATCAAAAGTGAATTTTAGGTAAAATTACTCCACTTCAGTTGACAGCCGTAGGCGAAGCGTTGTGGCTGTTATGTCCGTGTGTGACTCAGGATTTTAATAATTCTCTAAGTGTGCACATACCGCAATTATTCTGTTTCCGGCAGATGAAGGCCTCATCAGGATCGCTTTATGTTGTGGATAATTTTAAAACTCCGTTTCCAACCAATTTAAGCACGCATTAGTCTTGAGAGGTACGTGGCCATAAATACAGAGACAAGTACAGAATGGCCATTTTTGACTTACCTGCCTTCATCAGCCACAGATATCCCCATCTCAGGCTGCACTCCCATGAGATCAGATCTCCCAAGTCAGTTGATCACACAGCAGCGCTTTCCTCAGTGCATTATCGTCCGAAACGGAATTTATAATTCCCCTTCAGATAGATAAGCGCACAAAATTCATATGCGACTCATCGATCTCCTTCTCAGATTCGTCGCTTTTTGAAGCCTTATTTCTCGTTTGCACATCGGCATCTTCTGATCACTTTCACCTAATTTTTACATTATCCCAGTTTTTACGGACAACTGCCCTGCCAGCCGTAAAATCCGGAGGTAAATAAAATAAGTTGAGATTGTGAAGCTCGCCCTCACCCATTGGACCGGGAATAGGAACGCACCGCCCACTCCACCAAAAGGACACTTGGAGTTACATTGAAAGAAGGAGAAATATGTCCATGTCCTAACTCTAACTGAAGCATTAACCGCCATCCTTATCTTATCACAAATCCTTTCATCAGACCCCAGCTATAACCGCAAACTTAACCATAACCTTAACTCTAGCCCTACTCCTGACCCAATCCTTAAGTTTCACCCTAATCTCTGGAATTTAGCATAAAACATCTGTATTATGGACAATTACAGTTCTGAAGACGAAGATACGATCACTGGAACAACCTCGCATCTTCGTCTTCTGAACTGCTTCCTGGGACTTGAATATTCGCTACTATTGGCAATTACAGTTCTTTGTCCTACCCTGGGAACCATATACATATTCTCTACTAAAGAAAACGTACCGGCCTGCATTTAGCCTTATTAATGTTTACTGAAACGGTGCTTCTATCTGCTATTCATAATGTGCGCGTATAGTTTGAGTTTATGATAAGTTGCTGACGTTCAAGGTTTCGTCCGGAAACCATAACCATCCCTGTGCCTCTTACGATTTCAAGTCTCCTAACTTGCTTTTGCTAAAAATAATCCTTTTATACGAGGAGGTTTTGCAATGCTGCTGCCAAAAGCAACATGAGCCAGTGCTAGCTCGCTTTTCAGCCAGAGTATATTAAACAGCAGATGGCACCGCTACAAGCATTCATCACCGCTTCGTCTCCCTTTTGAGGACTACTTAAAATTGATTTGGATTTAAAAAGGGGACTATCGCTCTCCCCTTGGAGTCCGAGAATTCTGCTAAAATTGGCTTTCATGGTATGTTTTCCTCTTCTAAGAAGACAAAGATTAAGCCCCTTGGTTTGTCGTACAAAAGCGCATGGGTTGCCGATTTAGTATGCCTGGTTAGCAGGACTCCTTTGAGTATAATGATAGCTCTGACAAAGACAACATCGAACCTTTGATCGCATTTTGGGAAGATACGAATTCAAAACATAATTCATCTACATTTCCTCAGTTACATCGTTAGGTTACTGCAAATTTGTCTTAAAGGACGCAGCATTTGTCGCCGACCTCAATTCAACATTCCCTAAAGTGCTGCTAGAAATGAACAGGACAGCTCCAGAAAGCTGGTCAGAAATAGAAGATACAAGCCCTTGAAAAAAGTTATTAAAGCTCAGCTCCAACCTATCGTTAAATACAATCGCAGATAAGCGCTTTTGATGATGGGTGAGAGCGAGAATTCGAAACGCCAGGTTTATAAACCTCCTGTTCTAGCGATGGCGTCCTCTCCTTCTAAGTTTCATGAAGTTTTATTATGTTCCATTTAATTTCCTAGCAGTGCGACCAATATACTTACACACTTGGCATTCCAATTCTCGGAACTACCTTTGGTTATTACTTATAATTCAAAGCCAAATATGTATAAATTTACAAAGATCGCGTTCCTCATCTGCCAAAGGTAAGGAAGAAGAAGAGGGGGCGGGTTCATAGACCAAATTATATTT
>UYRU01000159.1:0-10019 GCA_900617775.1 Dibothriocephalus latus | reverse complement strand
AAAAAAAACATATTGTTATTTATTAGTTATCATTAATTAAATTCTGTTTTGTTATCCTTAAATAGGCTAGTGCATATATTGGATAACTATTGTGCTACAAAATATCGGCTTATTAATATTCTTTTAAATGGCAGCACCACAACTCTCACCAGTAACACATTTAAGGTAATAAGAGAAAAAAACATTGGCATATAATAACCGAACGCCGAACTGTTTAATCTCGTACAGGATTAAACGCGCAACTATTTCGTGTTTTAGCTATATTGTGATACTGAAATATCGTGTTCTTAGTTTTTTGACACTTCTTTGAGACACTTTGACGTCAACTTTTGATAATTAAAATCATTTCTTCAACGGAGGGTCTTATAAACACAAGCGAATTTCAGCGCTGTAGATCAAGCTCTGATAAAAATAAAAATTTGAATGAATGCGAATCGGAACAGTTTACCCCTAAGTGGTACATACATGCAAGCTTGTGTTTTGATAAATATTTGATTAGGTTGATTATTGCCTCATTCCAGTTATTTGTAAAAGCTTGAAATTTTTTCCAAGTTTTAAGGAATATCATTTAGACAGTTTTGGTAAAAGGTTGCTAGACAGTGGTGTCAAAGTTGGGCACTTATTCGCTTATTAGCTAACTCCTTAGTTCTTTCGAAAGAGAATGCATTTCATAGGTCGCCGTTATAATATTCACCCTGTGATCTACCTTAAAACACTCTTGTACATTGCCTATACATTCTTCAGCGCTGTAGGCCTCCTTAAGTTTAAGTGCATAAGTCAAGAAATATTTCGAAGTTTATATAAAAACGTTTGAAATAAGATATGGTTTAAATGGATTTACCGCGGAAATGAATTTTTAACATCCGTTCATATGAAGATGGCCATGTGAGCCATGTTTAGAAATTCCACAAATGACCAAAACCACAGTATCGAGCAAAAATAACGTCCGCAACATGTCTTTTATATAATTATGCCCACAATTAATTAAGAAACATTAAATAGTAGGTAACCTCACGCGCAGCTCGAAATTGCCATGGACTGTTAGCTAAGGGGTGGCCTTCATATACCGAATGGATTACAAAGCAGATGTGTAACAGAGGTTGTTTTGTTTCTACTCCGTGGCTTCTTAAGTCATTGCAGAAGCCTTACTGGGCAGTTTGTGCTGAAGCAAATTGAGCTAGATTTGCGCCTGTAAAGCTAAAAAAATGAGCCGCATTGATTAAGTGTAATTTTGATTAAGTCATGTGCTCTCTGAATGAAGTAATTGCATTTTTTATTGACAGCAAGGCGATGTTCAGGAAGTAAGCGTGTTCCTGTTACGTTTCATTAGCCTTCTCTTTCGACACAAATTTTTGTCATTGCTTGCTCTATTATCGCTGTCTCAGTTTCTCCAAGCAATAACTAAGGGAGGTGGTTCCGTTTGGCCTTAATGAGCGCCGTCATTAGGGTGCATCATCGTGTACAATGAGCGCAAAACACTAAAAACTGCCGTTGGTATATAAGCTGAATATTAAAAAAATTACAACACTCGTCACATTTAGGATACATTATGAAACTTTTCCTGTGCATGTGAACGCAGTTTTGGATTTCCTTATAAACCATACAGTTTGACGTGAATGTTCACATACATAATGCAGGTGGTATCACATGAGCATTAAAAAAATTCTATCAACACCGTCTCGGTGGTGACGCAAAGAAGGTCAACCAGCTACATCGTAGTACATATCAATACATGGCAAAATCGAACGAATCGATCAAGGAAGAATGTGGACTATTGAACAGGTAGTTGCTCATTCTGACCACAAGGTGTATGAAAGGAAATGCATAAAGCCCCTTCATAGTATCAACCAAATGAAGTGACTCAAGGCTTATTTGTACCCTCTGGAGTGTGTCTATATAATTTGACAGAAGGTACACTCGAGCAGAAAGAATCTGCTGTCCAGATACTGTAATAAGCGCCGCGACGCTTTAGAAGAAAACCTATCAGATAGAGCTCTTCGCGGGATCTGTACCAGAGGATGCTAAACCGTAAGCACTGTGGTTTACGTGGTTGATAGAGGTCCCAAGATTGGCATAAGTACATAGTTAATCTCAACCTGTAATGTGTGGAGGACAGCCTACACATTTTCAATTTAACAAATAAGTGTAATAAACGGCCGTTGGTCATGCAACGTTCTAAGCAAATTCGTGCACGCAGAAGGCATTTCTGCGGTTATAAAGCGTTTTACTATTGATTTGTTTAACATTGTTCCTTAGCGTGTCCCAAGGTAATAATCAAGAGTTGCCAAAGCTTCCTTGTGCAGATCTTTCGTTTCAAAACACGAATGCATAAGGTCGTACTATAATTATTATTAGTGGCAGAAAAACAGGAAGTCGCTCTTTAAGCGAATGTGTGCATTCCAGGAACGTGTATATTCTGAGAAGTCGCTATTATTAAGAAATTGGAAATCGTGTTTAAGCATTGACACTTAATTGTTTCAGGAATATGGTTTATTGAAAACAATAGAGGTTTAGACGATTTTTGAAATTCGAAGTCTGTTTATCCATTCTATTTACGAGGTAGAAGCGATTAAATATCACCCTTGCAAAAATACCAGGATGACCCACTCATTGAGAAGGCATTTTTGAATGGGTAGAGTTAAACCCAATAGCATCGGAGGCATTTACGCAACCAACCCTCTACCACTTAGGCTAAACCGCCCGTATGCAATCAATCAATACGAAACAGCAAGCCGATTGCCCAAGCAGGATTTCGTAGACAATCATCCTGAATCCACGAAAATGACTACTTGCTGATTTAACTATTTAGAGGGCCTGGCAGATTGGTATTATTTGTTTCTTAATTGGTTATATGTGCCTTTGTTGTCAAAGAGCAATCACCCTGGAAAGCTTGTTCTACAGACAAAATAAGCTATTTTTTGCGATTGTATAGCGTCTATTATGAAAACAGATTACGCCATGATAATATGTGTGTAATATTAATGTATAAACTAAGTTAAGTTTTCACCTGTAAATATTTGCAATATTGCTGAATTTAAAATTGTTATTTACGTTGTAAAATGTCATAAGTATATGCACTGCATATATCTGTATTTATGTTTCCAGTATCCCGAATTGACCGGTGTAAGTTTACGTTTAATGATTTTCCGTTTGTTTAGAGACGATAATAATTGCCGTAGCTCGGGTTATTGTCACAGCTTAGGTTTTCCTACTCAAGCAAAACCATTCGTATTAATATGATGTGGAATATTTACAGGTTAAGTGATGTGTTGCGCGAGGAATATATCTTAATCCGAATACAATCAGAGTCAAAAAAATGTCTAACTATAATTGTATTACTGCCACTAACACATTTGTATTTATGACATGCTTTAGGTACATGTGACGATAAGTCAGTTGTATAAAAGCCATATTTGTATGCGTAAAATGCAAGCGCTCATGAGATTAGGCTAATTTAAACACCTGCAAGGTTAGTGCCTAAACTAGCAATCCAGTACAGAAATAAACAAAAATGACGGCATTTTAAAGGTGCGTGAATAGCAAAACATATTTGCAACCTGAGATTCTCGTGTAGGGAGGGATACAGCCTAAGTGATGCTTTCAGTAAATGTTAACATTATATACAGTCAGGAATATGGTGGCGAAGTCGGAATCAGCATGAGTGTTCGCTGCCATTCCGTTTTGCTTTGCAAGAAATATAAGGTAGTTACTTGCATAAATCAATATATGTGAACATACGGACCCCAGATGTCTAGATGGAATAAAAAAATAAGGTGATATCTGGGAAGGAGGACATACTCATCTTCTGACGTTTCACACTCGTCATTGAGTACATCATCGCATATAGAGCAAAATAGGAAATAATCCTGTTTAAACTAGGCCCTTTTTTACTGAATCCTGATACGATCATCAAGGTCTGCTCTTATTGACCCATTATTGTTGCCTAAGTGGTGTTTAACAGCCTCATATGGCGCAGGCAGATCTATCCACCATGTAGGCGGTAGGGTGAAACGCAATGTTTTTACTTACCTTTGTGCAAAACACTTCGTGGTTTAGCTGGATATAATCTTTAAAGCGTAAATGTATTTTTGTTACCGAAAATAAATGCGTCTAAACTTCGCCTGACGTGCACCTGAACATTTTCGCACAAACAAATCCGCTTCTGTAAGCATACGATTCACACATTTGTTTTCTTCTTGAAGGTCATCCATAACACATTGCATATTCATCAACCGTGTCGTCATATCCTACTTATTAGATGGACTTTAATGTAAGCATTACTACATTTTCAGAAGTTCATCTGCAACCCTCCACCGCACGCAAGAATTGCAAATAAGGTATGTTTTCATTTGCCTCCGCCTATTGCCTGACTAGAATGATATTGTTTTACAACGGACAGGGAACTGTAGGAATATTTTTTGAAATACCAGCCAAAAAACGCTTACTACAAGTTTAAAGTAGATTGACTATTCCGCAACCTTTTAATTGTGCGCGCGGCAGGCGCTGATTCAGTAGAGATTGATGATGTTATTGAACTGCAGAGGAGGCCACGCAAAAATGCACATTAACGGCTTAAGTCAGCTTATTAAACAAACTGGATTTCTAAGTTAACCATGGGAATAACCGCTCGCTTACAAATGTCAAGTAAGGTGGATGTCCGCAATCTTCCATTGTTGCACACCCACCGTTAAGCAAGTTGGGGTTTGCGTTGCTGTCATAAAAAATATACCTCAGCGACGTCGTCCAAGGTCAGCAAACAGCCCCCAGCCCGCATACACGCGCTCGCCGCTTGATCTGCAGGGGTCAGTCATGATAGTTAAATATACCTCAGTGGCCCCGGCTAAGGTCAGCGGACACCCCCTCCCCAACCATGCACGCGTTACTTCCTTAATTTACGTGATTTTTACGCACTCATTTCTCCCGAATATGCCCCACCCATTTTACACATAAAAACAGGTGCCCGTATTCGAGTGACAACGCACATGTGCAGCTACTGTAAAAGTTATATGTTTGTATAGACAAATGTGCGACCGAATTAAGACTCCTAATATGTTGGAAAACCGTCCTATGCATACCCTATAAAAGCTAGTCCAACCGGTTGCAATATCGGCATGGCCGTTTTGAAATCATCATTTACTTCGATGAGTGTTTGTATGAATATGGATATTACACCACCACTCCTTCTGGCTGTCAAATGGTTGTTGTAAGGTACGATTTGAACAGTAGTGTTTGGGGCGGATCATCCACAACTACTGATATGAGGGATTTTGTAATAATTCCCAGTTTATAGTTTTATCCAATGCTTTGACCAAAAACCCTAAAACCGTATGTAGCCCGTTTGCCAATTATCTTCACCAAGTGGTTGCTGTCAGCAGACATTGGATGTCATTGGTTTTTGTTGCTACAACAGGGTCACACTAGGAGTACTGCTACCACTCTAAGCAATCGATATAAAACGCGCACTTCTAGAACTAAACGTAAAAAAAAACTGTGCAATCAATTTTCAAAGTATATTTACCCTAGGGAATTTACGCATCAATTTATAATACGACAAGAGTTAAAGCAAAAAAAAATAATTGGGTTGTTCCGATCAGGTTCCCACATTCACGAAGTTGGGGAATACTTCCACATGTTAAGACTGTACCTGACATCAACGGTTCCGCTATCAAAGGAATAAGCATTTTAACAGGTTTTCAATTATGACATCCGGGTATGGTGATAACTCGCGCAGTTCGAAAATGCCACCCATTGATAACAAAGGTACGGGTTTGTTCTTCAGGTTCATAATATCGGAGCGTTGCAGAAGAGCATGCGACTTTCTACTGTATGGCTTATAAATTTACTGTTGAAGCTTTCTTATGCCTCTGCGCATTACAGTTATGTAGCCACTGAATGTTGGTTTGCATCTGTCAAGCCTTACAATTGACCGACGTAAGCATGTTTAATTTAAAGCATTGTATGTCCTATCTATGTATTTAAAACATTTTCCATTTACAGGAAGGCGACTTTAAAGGAGTACGTTTTCCCCGCAATGTTTAATTCTCATTTGTATTTTCTTTGGATATGAGTTAAGTTGCAACAGTTTGCTCTATCATTGCCGCCTCAGGTTGCCCACATTTGGCCGACAGTCATATTTTCCCCAACCAGCCTTAACCCATTACACAATTAATCAAGGGAGTATGTAACATATTGAGCAGCTATTTGCTCACACCGACCTGAAGGCTTATGAAGGTGACTTAGGTATAGCTACTTAGCGGAATCAACCAAATGACGTTAAGTGATGCTTATACGAACCCTCTGGCCTATGTGTATATATTTCCACGTAAAGAACAATAAAGCAGAACTAAAGCTTACTCCACATACGATAACAAACGACCAGACGCTTATACACTTATGCCTGCGAGATGAAGAACCCCTCGTGATCTGTATCATTGAATGCGAACATATTATATTTCCTAGCTAAATAAAGGGATGACAGGCTTAAGCTGCAGTGCATTGTTGTGTACCTGGCTGACAGATGCCCAGATAGACATCACAACATGAATAACCTTTACCAATGATGTATGGAGAACGACCTTAACCTTTTTTTCATTTAGCAAATAAGTGCGGTTATTAGAAATGCAGCTTATTTAGGAAAATGCATGCACGCAAAGTTGATCTATGCGGTTGCATGCCATTCAGTCTTGTGTTCCTGAAAAAAATTTCACAAGGTGTATGTCACCAGGGAACAGTGGATATCACAATAATGCGTTTCTCACTTATTCTTTTATAAAATGAGATAGGATGTGGCACCTGAAATTTAGACCCGTGCGACACCATTTGCCAGGGTTAACAATGAGTCCTTCCAGCGGCCGACGTTTGTTTTGCGAACCGTCTGTCAGTTCTTGCGAATGTTATACATAATGCAGTTGTCAAAGCCTTTCTGAAGACCGTGTAGGTGACATGCAGTAGTTTATGTTCAACTAAGAAGAGAATATTTAGAAGGCAGACAGTTGCTGTGGCGCGAAAGGGGTAATTGGTTCCGCTCTGTGGTTTATTAATGATGTTTCCATAGAAGTGAAACTATCGGAAGCAACACTGATCACGTCGCAAATATGCACACTCAGTCATCGTCCAGGGTTTGATCAGGTCTTCTTATCAGGGAGCAGACACAAAGTACAATAGCATGCCTGTCAAAATACAACCATTTCAGAAGCTATGCGTTTAAACGTATTGAGCGGGATAATACCGGCCATGTTGATATCAATTCTTTCTCAAAGAGCTACGCAGCCTGAATCTTTCTTCGATGAAGATGACTGCGTTAATAAAAGGCATTCGAATATATTCGTGGGTGTAAACAGAAAATTATATTTGTCATGATAAAGAGGAAGAACTGACAGAGGTCATCAGCCAACTGCTTCTTTATGAAAATATTCACACCCTCGGAATTTTGCAGCAGTGGCACAGCATCCTTATTACGCGTACTCTGCTTTTTTAAAACTGTAAGTTAATTCAGAATTATGTGTGGCATGGTTTAGAACATTTATTTTCAATTATTCGTAGATCTCCAACGATAAGCTGTTGAGCCAGTTTATCTGCAGGTTGTCGCTGTTCATGCATTTAAGCGTAGCAACAATAAGTAATATCTCCCACCACTTCGTCGGTTTGTCGAGGCGCGTTATTGTGACCTGGTGTCTACCACTGGAGTACCTTTGTGAGACTTTCGCAGTGTCTTATCATTATGTTGCGAACTTTCGTTTTGAAAAGTCCACACGGATAACTTATATTATTGCAGTTTTCGAATGTCCAGTTATTCGAACAAATTGCATGTTTCAAATGCTGTTATAAGTTGTAATTGAGTGAAAATAAGTTCAAGCCATTTTCTCCGCTGGGTCATTCGAAGTTTTATCGGAAATGTGGCAAACTTGTTGAAATTACGTTTGTACAACCGGCAGAGACATAAACGCAAACTCTTGTGATTCATGCATAAGCCAAAGGCACTTGGTTTTCATAAGCACACTAAGTGTATTTCAAAACAGCACGTCCAAACATAATACATACCGTTTTTGCATGTGTAAAGATTTAAAATTTAATCATGGTTAAAAATCCAAATGTAAAGGTGTCAAACCGACGCATTGCATATGCATTTTCTTTTCAAATCTAGTGTAATGTTAAAAATTATGCTGTGAGTTGATTAACTTGATTTTTAATTTTCATTAATTACTGTGCGCTGAAATATACATTTGACAAAATGTTTAATTAAAATTGCTGTTATTTTTTGCCTAATTCATGCAAAATTGGAATGATTAATTTCATAGAATTCAATATTTTCCCTTAACGCTTTTATCTACAAAGTGCAGCGTTTCGTAGGAAAAACATGCGAGTCAGCACCAAAATAATTTACCAATAAACTATTATAGGTGAGACCGACAACCCTCTTGAGTTGTTCAAGTAAATGCGTGTTATTTTTTAACGAAACATATTTCGCCACACGCCAAACACAGAAAGTCGGTGCAACTATATCTATGTTTATTGCCTACTTGTTCTAACGACACAATGCTCCTATGAGTCAGTTGCGACTTTAAATGACTTCGAGACTTAAGAAAGAGCTTAGACAATTTATGTTACTTACGGAAATGAAAGCACTTGATCATTTCATCCATCCGATAGATCGGATGAACACCCTAGTTCCATCATATTTATGGTCACAACTGACAATCCAACGAGCCCGTTGTGCCAATATAGAATATAAAGCTCAACTACCAATGGTTGCGCGTTCGACTCGCAGGGTTTCCAACACCTGAGATTGGGTATGACTGGCTAGTGAAGGCCAACAAGCCAGAGATTGACATTCTTGTCTCCCTTTGCCTGGTCGGATCCAACCCATCATATGTGAGATCGCTTAGCGACGCCCAAAGTCACTCAAAGCAAACCGGGACGAGCGAATACCCAAAATTTGATAAATTTTATGCACACCCGTGTTTCATATAGATATATATTGATATGCGTAAAGGTACGAGGTCCAGAGCTCCCGGTGTCTTCACCTTTAACAATCGAGTTTATGAGCCTGTCTGCTTAATTGCCGAGACAGTCCAGCAGAGGCTTAAGCGACTATAATTCCGATCGCACTGTCCAATATTCTCGGCCAGGTACGTCGACAACACATTTGTCGTAATCAAAAGAAACTAAATTCAGGTCTTTAAGAAATTAGTGAATTCTTCGTTCCCCGAAAACCAAGTAACTATGGAGTAGGCAAGCAACAACCAGTTGCCCTTCCTTGATATGCAAGTTACGAGAACTTCTCAAAAAGGGATACAGACTCCGGTATACCTTAATTGAACAAACAGTAGATGTATCCTACAATTCGGAAGTAACCAACACATTGGTCACAAACGAGGCTCTCTCAAACCTCCATGCCAACAGGTTTAAAAACAATGAAAGGATCAGTATGGAAGAAACAAGGAGGCACAAAGCCCTATGTGAGAAATGTTTCGGAGGCAATGGCTCGAATTACGGATCCTTTAGGAATTTGGAATTCCCACTTACCGGATTCTACTATAAGATAGCAAATAATGCGACCCAAAGACCCGCTACCGACAGCCAGCAGTGGTCTTCAGCATACGCTGCCAAAATTGCAGTGCAAGGTATGCTGGTAAAGCAGGTAAGCGCCTCCGCGCAAGGCTACAGAAACAACGGCTGTCAACTTAAAGTCTTTGTTAATGAAGTTCTGGGGGTATCCATTGTTGAGGAACATTTGCCATAGGGACATTCGTTTCTTAGGTTTCTCGGCCTGCGTGATGCAATGCGTGTTGCCGTGTAGGACCAGTGTCCGGACGCAACTGCGTTTATTTGAAAGCGGCTAGTTACTGTTGTCTTCAGGGGTTTTCTCCGCGTAAGTCGCTTTTCGGACGCCTTACTTGTAGCGACCCATCAACCTGCCTCGGTAATTGCGCATACAGTGAAAGAATTTCCCTGTCGTTTTCTTATTTGATTGTATATAGAATTTCACGAAAATTTAAATATCTTTACTTCTAAAGTCC
>UYRU01000158.1:0-10037 GCA_900617775.1 Dibothriocephalus latus | reverse complement strand
CAAGCCCACCAGTAGCCAACCCCCGGGAGACCAAATGCCGTCGGCAGCGAACGCGCAGGTCAAAGTTCGCGCCCCCAAAACGGGTATACTGCGCAGCAGACGACAACACTAGCTAACTCAAGACCACCAAACGCAGCAACTACAATAGTCTGAGGATTGAAACGAGAAGAGTTCAGAAACTTCAGTTCAAATATAATGTGGTCCACGAACCCGCCCCCTCTTCTTTTTCTCCTTTAGGAGCTTGAACGCGATAACTTATCCTGACCCCGATTCTTTACGCATACCATTATATTTATGATAATGATGTAATACCGTACTTTCGCATAGGTACAAGATAAAAGAACAGACACGTGTTTCGCCGGTGTTTCTGCTGGTGCATGATACAGCATCGATCGATTCGGCTAATCAGTGGTTCCCCCAACGCCGTCTTTGCGGTTTCTAGTATATGACCTCCAGGTAATAATCAAGGGAATAATGGCAAAAAATTATTAAGTATATGACATGGAAGTAGGTGGTCGGGACAAGACTTTAAAGGGCCAGACCCTATTCATTTGCTGGCCTGAGGTAAGAATAAAATCTAAGTTGGATTATCACGAGCTTTAAGTGTATGTACCTCTTTTGCAGGTATTCTGCTTATTACCACTCCGTACTTATAAGATAGGACAGGAGAAGTCTCTAATATTTATTAACTTTGGACACTTTTTATGTTTTGATTGAAGTCAAATTTAGTCTGATATTTGAAATTAGCTCACAATTTTTACTGAGAATTGGAACTGTTTTCTTGAATAGAAATGCAATAACAATTTTGCATTTCTAATTACCCTTTCGCTGTAGTTAAATTTCGTGAAAACCCTTACCAGCTAATACAACATTTTAAAAATGCAGTTCGCTCAAGCATTGACGATGTAAGAACGCTGTATCTTTAGAGACTCTGGTATACCGAGTGACCCCTTCTTGAGCAATCTAATGCCACTTTATATGCAAACGACTTAGGTAAGGGTTTAAGGGCCTAGCGTCATAATAACCCCTCAAGTAATATTAAGAAATAGTGTTCTTTCCATTTGATAGGACATGTATTCTTGTGTCTAGGTTGCGTTTGCGATTGCGATTGCATAGGACACAGGGAACAATAAAGTATTGCAAACTGTAAGTTTCACCTAGATGAAAGTGGGCGGATTACTTAATCAACACGTCCCATGTCTGCCTGCATGTGGCAACAACGGGCGTATAGCTAAAAAAACCACTTCCTCCTGGTTGGACACAGAAGACCAAATTATTAGTGGTGGTGGGGTTGAAAAATAAATCATATATATTAGCACCTACACTGTTAAGTTCATTTTAAAACGGTATAAGGATGGCGCTTTCCTGTGGCACGCAATTCATTAAGTACCTTCTCTTCATATTCAATGTGCTGGTTTTCGTAAGTGTAGTTTTTATTGCAGCTTATTTTTTCAACCACTCGTGCCCATCTTCAAGACTTTTGAAATAGACATTCAAATTTAACTTCCTGTGAATAAGTGTTCCTTATCATAAATGAAACCAAAAATATTTTCCAGCCATATGTTTACTGTGAGAGTCAGGTAGAAGAGAAGTGTGGAAAAGTTGACGAGTTCCAACATTCCTGAGTTTAACTCGATTTCCTGACGAGCCTTCCTTCTTCATCTATAATCTCGGAATGCATACTGCTTCCTTTATTCCTAAATAAATATATTCCCTGTGGAATGGGTGCATAACAACGCACTTAGCTTCCCGAAGTAAACGAACTTCAAACAGACATGTTTCGGGCCTACTTGCCTTCATTCAGCCAACAAAGCCCTGACTTCCAGTTGTTACATTGTCATGCGCACATACGCATGTCACAGATAGTCCACCATACGAAGTTCGTTTAGTTTGGGAGGCCGACGGGATCGGTTTTGTGCCCAGATATGCGGCGACAGAGAATCATAGATTGGAGGCAGTGATAGATTTCAGTTCGATTAATTGGTTATGACCCATCTCGTAGACCCCAGTGGTAAAACATCTGCACTAGACCTGTGTGGTCATGGTTGTGTTTCCGGCGCCAGCTGTTGGTCAGGATAAGGTTTGGCCGAATTAAGGCTTATAAGCCTAAAAAATATTCGTATGGAAGCCGACAGACAAATCAATCATTTTTAAATACTATGGAAAACGGGAGGCTTGCATAGCCAAGACATATACTTGGCTTTTAATATCGCACATTGCTGTTGGACAAAAACATTTTCCAGTTGGCCTTTGCAATCCGCAGGTTTTTGAAACAAGTGCATGCTTGAAGACAGAATAATATTTCTTTCATTGTCCTAACTGTTGCAGTCCGTGATATCCACTATGAAAAAATATCCCAATTTGTCTTTGCCATGAAAATTCGAAATAAACGATCATATGGGGTGTTAGGGTTGATTGTGTGCTCGTGAATGAACCATTGGAGTTCACCTAACATTCCACACGTTTCTTACATTCGTGGCTTAAGAAAGCCGGTGAAAAGACTTAGCTATAGTTGACCGACTTTATTTTTCTATTTCAAGATGGACTATTCAGACTAGTGGAATGGTGTAATCAGATGTCATAGTGAACTAAGTGTTTTTTGCGCACAGCATTGATAGAGATGACGCAGAGATTGAAAAGTGTCGTTCTAAAACCCCACAATGGCCACTGGTTTTCTTCATTAAATACCAAACTTTGATCAAAATGCTATTTACTCAAAGGAACCTACGTAAAACATGACACAAACAGGTCAAGTTATAACTGCTCGTTTGCTAAAATAGCCATGTTCATCGTAATTTATCTATTGATTTCAAGTCAGGATGTTGCCTTAGTCGGAGGCCAGGGAATCTTTTTGAGCGAAATAAATTGTTTTCACCTCTGCTAGTTTTAAGTGGCAAAGGTTAAGTATAGTAGTTAATCACAGTATACCTTACTTATGGCAACGTTTTTACGAGTTAAGGTCGTGTAGTATTCGTTCAAATCCGATTGAGAATTTTGCGTCAATTAAATCGCCGAGGCTATATGAATCTCATTTGCTGATTATATCTTCATTACAGCTCTTCGGTGTTCTCATAACCGGATTTGGCATCTACTTCATTGTGGAGGCAAAGAATAGTCTTAGTAGTCAAGCAATTGGCGTCCCGGCCTTCATCCTAACACTCGGCCTGCTTTTGTTCCTAATCGGATTTTTGGGTTGTTGTGGAGCCTGCAAGGAGCATACATGCATGCTTAAAACAGTAATGTTTTTTTTTCAAAAACGTTTACGTCATTTGTTTAGTTTGCTGCAATTATTATTATTTTGTTGATTCTCCAAATTGTTGCTGGCATATTGGTCTTCGTATACAGAAGCAAGGTAAACACTATTAATCTTTCAAAATATGGTAAAATAGTTTGTAGAGGTGGTGGGCGCCGGCATTGCTGCTCAGATAAGCAAAGTGGACTCACTTTCTGAAAAAGAACAAAAGGATCTGCGTAGGGCGTTAAACGCGCTCCAAAAGAAGGTAGGCTGATCCGCTAAAATATAATTTGTGATACCTAGCTGCACTGTTGTGGAGGCAAGGGTCCTACGGATTGGGGTATCTCTGCTCCTCCGTCCTGCTGCGAAGGAGAAAAATCACCATGCAGCGAACCTTACAATTTGGTGAGCTAAACATTAGAAATCATTTGTTCTTTATGCTTCTCCATTAATCAGCTAATTATTTTTCCTAATCCATAAGTGCTCAGATGTTGTCAAATTTTAACAAGTTAGTGCTTATTAGCGTAAGCTAGGTGCGTATATTTTGGCTTCTTCAAGTACAAAGCGATAGCTTTACACGAAATAAGTAAAATATATTACTTTCATTATACGCTCTGCCAGCCAAATCCACGGATCCTCCCGTCTAAAGTCCGGGGAGATAAGGGGGACGACGGGGTTTTCAACCCGCATATCGCCGTTCGCACCCCCGTCGTCACACCCGGATCTCCCCGTCGAAATTCCGCCAAATTATCAAATTGTCTGCAAAAATAATATCAAATGTCACCTAAAAACGCAATATAAGTTCAAAAATAGTCCATAAAAGAGATAGATTGCCTTTTAGGTCCGTCTACAGCATTCCGAAAAATTCGGATTGCGGAATAATACATATGCCTTAAACATAAACCCAGGATACACCGGCCTCCCCCTGTCGTCACCCCCACCCAGTTTTGGGTGTTGGCAGGGTGGGTTTTCTAGTTATCTGATCCGAATACGTCGCCAGTTAGCAGCATTAGTCGCTAACGCATCATTCGCACCCACGCAAACTAGAACCGTACCATTTTAATGAAATATTGGATGCTCCGAAAGCCATTGCAACAACCTATGAAGCGCAAAGTCAATAAGACTCGTACAGTCCTCAGTTTTGTTATTTTTTTCATTTGTGGTAATTTTTGATTTCATTCACTCTTTTTTCATGAAACTCAGGATTTTATGAAATAAGGCTTATGTTTGCGTTTCCTGACTACATGGCTTCGATATCTTCATTCCAATAGGGCTGCGCACAAGCTACTTATGATTTGTTAAAGGACAAAGCCTTAATCGTGGGGATTGTTCTCGTTTGCATGGCGATCATCCAACTTGGAGCAATCATTTCAGCCTGCTGCCTAGCCAGAAAAATTGAGGCCCAGACAACCGTCTAAGAGTGATCATCGTCTTTGAAGTGACTGGGAAAACTCCATATTTCTTGAAGCTCTTTCTACACAGCAGTTTGTCAAGTACATCTTCACGCCCGAATGTTCTGCTTGTTTTTTGAGCATCCTTCTGGTTGTCATCATTTTTTCGCCATCCCTTTTACCGGGTTTTCCGGCATTATTTTTAACTTCACCCAAAAAAATTCCTTTCCTGCTATTTTTTAACATAAACATGGAACAACTAAGCTTTTGCTGTTTGTGTCATTTGTTGAAAGTCCTTTGAGGTGTTTCTTTGTCAATTTCCCCTCTGCACCCAAATAAAAAAATTGCATGCATGCTACGCTTATCTCTTCATTAACATACAACAACTGGGCTATTGTCCGCAAGATATATATGTTTATAGTGAGCTCTAAGGCGCAAAGGAACATTTTGTTCCTTTACCGACAAGCCCCCATCTTATAAATTCAGTAACCGAGGTGGTGACGAAGTAGGTTGTTAAATCAGTATGCGGTTTTACTGTTCATTTGACGGTCCTCATCATGCAAAGGCGTTGCAAATGGAATATTCATCGGCGATAGGCTTTAACCCTCGTATATGACTCTATATGATACCCATATAGGTTTACGATATTGTTCATCCAATAATGCTATCCTGACTTTATTATACAGACATTTGTGACATAATCGTACCCATTTGTCCATCTGTGATTTTCAAAATAGCAACTGCGGAATTTAAGTATTGTTATTGTCTGAAATGTACACCGACACTTCATTGCGTGGGCGTGCTTTAATAAAGCTGGCAGATGTATAACCTCTTAAGTCCGACTTACTTTAATTTTTTGTCAGGTATGAAAGAATATGTGCTCTTCAGCATTTTCTAAGTACCGACTTGGGAAATTGCTCAACTTATTGAATGGCTTTTTCGCTGCAGGGAAGACTGTTGGACGATTAACTTGAATTTTTCACAACGTTTAATATCATGCGTGGACCGATGAAAGGCTGGTTCAGCCTAGAAAACCAGCCACATTTAAGTGTCATTGTAGGCGACAAGCCTCCACTATTTAGTGTGGTGCAAGGATCAAGGATCCCCTTCGTCAGGTAGCAACAGTTAAGCGCAGGCAGTGCATTGCGTGCGTAAATTGCTTCCATTTGCAGGTTGCCCATACAGTTCAACGCCTGGGCACTCGTTATATAGAGAAAACCCTAACTGTCTAACGCCGAAATCCTTTGTGCCTCGTCTTTGGTCGCAAAAGAGAGGGCGATCACCGATTCGATGTGAAGGAAATTGGTGCCGTTGCCTTATTATTGCAAAAAAACGCACGAGCAAGTTCCTGGAGGTTTGCCACTCCAATACTAGCCATGATGACTTAGATACCCGTTACGAACACCTATAATCACGGTTTACTGACCACTTACCCCATAACAACTCCATGACCACTAAGCCATTCTCTTCCGCACAGGGAGTCGTACGTTTTCCCTCTCCCCGCTTCGTCACCTTCCATGATTCTGGTATCCAGGTCGTCTTCGGACCAATGTGCGATGTAAAATACGCAGGCACCTTTAAACTGTGCCTTATGCAAGATGTTTTGGTTGACGAAAATTTATCCTAATAGGTGTCCGCTGCATTCAGATATGCGATTTACGGAGGCCGTGTTCGCTTCCACCTGACTTTAGTAAACTCGTTATTTGTACCTGCTCGATATACCTATTAACACAGGCCTCGCATAAGGATGTTGATCAAACACATGAAAGTTCTTTGAACGCCAGAAATGGGCTGATTTTCAGAGTCTCACTTTCATAGCGAAAGTGTACGTCATCGAATACGAAGCACGGTAGCGTCAGTGAGATATTCACCGCACGGATAGTTTATCAACGGCTGACACTGGGGGCTTACTCATGCCAGAAAGAACCAAGTCTACTTACATGCATTGGCGACGAGTTGACAGGTAAACGAAGCCTGTATGCTTTTGATTC
The DNA here is from genome assembly GCA_900617775.1 of Dibothriocephalus latus. Lineage (NCBI taxonomy): Eukaryota > Metazoa > Platyhelminthes > Cestoda > Diphyllobothriidea > Diphyllobothriidae > Dibothriocephalus > Dibothriocephalus latus. The sequence goes on along the minus strand of UYRU01000158.1, from coordinate 3,420 downwards.
GCCAGAAAAAAATCATACGTCAAGGGCCGCTTGTGCAACAAGCGGCACAAGTCAGTTCTTAGTCAAAAAATCTTTTGTTGAAACGACATAACGATGGAGCAGTCCTGCGGCAAAGATTGCCTCAAGTATACCCTTGTCGTATGTAATACACTGGTTTTCGTAAGTGCATAGTAAATTGCAGTTTAGTTTTTTATGTTTTTAACCTAACTGTAAGGTTTCGAAGCAGAAATTCGAAATTATTTGCCTGAAAACCTACGTTTCTTTTCATAGGCATAAGTCGAAAATAATCCAAAATTTCTGTTTACGCTGGGTTTCTCTGGGAAAGGCGAGAATATTTAAAGGGTGCTAGCACTACTCTACGATAGTTATCCACTTTCGATTGTGTATCGAGGAACATGCATCAGACGATTGCCATAGAAATGTTTTTCTGTCAATTATAATATACAGATATCTTCTCCTCATATCGACTTGCACCTATTCTCTACTCTCTGTCGAATTAATGGCTTTAACGTAGTAATCAGAGAAGCAAACACAGGACATGATTATTTTTAAATCTTGAATCTTAATATTGCAAAGCGTTAACGGATATACGACGTTACACTTTGAACTTGCGATCTGAAACCATTGTTAACCAATGAGTCTGTGGAGGCAGGCACCGTGATGTATTTAACTGTCCTTAATGAAACAACTGAGGGTGGACAAGAAAGTTTATACATCATAAAGATAACGAAAGATAGCCTTGTTGTGCCAATTCAGAAAACGCTAGTGAGCGATTATGAGGGGTTAGAGTTGAGATCCCGCTTTATATTCTTTGTGACTCCAATTACTTCAGTATTTCTTCATTACAGCTCCTGGGTGGCGTTATAACCGGATTTGGGATTTACTTTGTTGTGGAAGCAGAGAAAGATATTTATTTATTTGATGTTGGCATTCCTGCCCTCTTCCTAACAATGGGCCTGGTATTGCTTCTGGTAGGATTCGTGGGCTGCATTGGAGCCTGAAAGGAGCATAGATTCATGCTACAATTGGTAATTGTTTTTTGAAATATCCTCATGCAATTTTTCAGTTTGCTGCAATTATTATTATTCTACTGATAGCCGAAATTGTCGCTGGAGCATTGGTTTTTGTCTACAGAGGCAGGGTAAGAACTTTTAAAATGCGAACACGTCTGCTGCTAACTTAAAATAGTTCGTAAACCTGGTGGCATATGGCCTTGCAAGCCAAATATCGCAGCTGAAGAATTTCAATACAACACAATACGAGGACATCCGGGAGGCAATTAATGTGTTTCAGGAAAAGGTAAGCTGATCAGTTCTATGATAATTCATCATATTTAGCTCCAATGTTGTGGCGGTTATAATGCTAGTGACTGGGGTACACCTTTTCCCTCCTCCTGCTGCGCTGGCAACCCTGCACAATGCACAAGTCCATACGAGCAGGTATGAAAAATAATAAATAACTAGTTATCTTAATATATGTGGATGAAGCACTGAGGTACCATGTTGCGTTTACTTTATAAAAATTTTTATAACTGCAAATTCGCTAGGACTGACGAAATATATGTGTTGCACACATCAATAAAAACTTAAGCATAAAATTATTACTATAAGTAAAACAAATTTAGTGAATATCTCCAAATATTTTTCAAGCAATCAGATGTTTATTTCAGTGTATATATATGCCCATACACGTATTCGGTCGAAATTGGACAATTTTACTCTTTTTAAGGAGTGCTTTTTGTACAAAGTCGCTTCTCCTCAAGCATCCCAAGAATAATAATGATAATGGAAGAAACACATTTGATGGTATTTTTCAAGAAGATTTAAATAATTCTATCCTATCAATCTCCGGGGATACCACAGGTTGCTAATGCATCCCAAATGCCCACTTAGATTGAAGACTGATCAGTTAAATAGCTATGTTTTTTTAGTTGCTGAAAAAACCTTCAAAAGCCTTACTGTGATGCATGTTTCTGCGAAGGTCCGCTTTTATTTTATCAATCGCAATTTCACACGGAACATATGTTTTTATGCTTTTCTCTGAAAGGGTTGCGCACAAGCTCTGTATGATTATATAAACAAGGAATCCGTAAGCGTTGGCATTATCCTCTTTATCATGGCGGTCCTACAACTTGGAGCAATCATTGCCGCCTTCTACTTGGCCAGCAGTGCTCGCGAGTACGAAAAGATCTAAGCCCTATCATCGTTGTCAAGGCAACTGAAAGAACTCGCTAGTTTCTGGATCACTATGTAAATACTCGTCTACCAGTTGCAACTTAACTCTCAACCGATGTACCTCATCCGTTAAGAATCATGCTGCAATGTAGAATTTGCTGTCTCTCCCTTAATATTTTCTCATGTATCCTTACACATTTGCCAAAAAATAAAAAGGTCATTGGTACAGTTTTTTGTTTTACGTTAAAATGTAAAAAAAGGTTTCTGGTCCCGACGTAAGATGTCAATTAAACAGTGAGCTTCCGCATAGGTCGTTATAATGCTGGACTGTAAGACTACACAGTGGAGGATTCATATCACAAGGGGAATTCTGGTGGGATGATTTAGCGCGATTTGCCTTCAGTAGCCTTTACGGTAGCAAGTAAAGCCCATACATCCATGTGAAATTGGTGTTCCCCTAAGGCTGTCCCATCAACAATTCAACAATTCGCATATAAAATTTGTTATGCATACATATGTTAGCCCAGTTCACACAGTAGAAACCGATTTTTAGCCGGCATTTTTCATTTGAACTACAATAATGACGTCATCAGCGCACGACGCTGGCATCAATTTGAAGGAAGTTCAATTTCGACTACATTTTGCAACATATTTAGGCACATTTCTCCAAAATGTGGACGATTGTACTCTTCGGTCATTACGCTTTTGCTTCTTCGGTGTTGTATGCTTTCTGTGCCTTATTTTCTGCATGGTGAATAGAAAAAGCTTTTTCTGAAAATTCTGGAAGGTTATTTTCAAAATAAAGCGTATTTCTCTCCCTCTCTCGTCTTTGATACTCCAAGGTTATTGATGTCGATCTTTTTTAAGGTGCTGAACCATCCAAGCCTATGAAGCATTGTATCTCCTAGTTTAAGAATAATGCAGTTACCAGTCTCTAATACTTTGCCAAGTCAATGCTGAATGTGTTAGGGACTTGAAATGGCGTTTGCGCGTTAAAATAGCAAATAGTTGATATCTGAAATGACAGGTTCCTCATATTTCTAAGCCCTAAAGTGTGGGCAGCGTAGCAGTGTAAACCGCACAAAAAATTAGTGACGGTTGGTGGCTTAACCATATAATTCAGAATAAATGTCATATCATTATATGGTGAGGTTGTCTCTAGCGGTCTTTTTAGGTCCTTATGTATTATAGCTAACTACTTAAATTTTTAAGTAGGTTGAATTACCTGTAAACTTCTGGTTTTCTC
>UYRU01000157.1:0-10062 GCA_900617775.1 Dibothriocephalus latus | reverse complement strand
TTTCAATTTAACACAATATCTAGATTTATTGTTCTAATTTATAGCTCTTTTTTATATATCTAAAACCACGGGATTATGGAGAAAATTTTATTTTTCTTTACAAACACTTAGTAATTCAAATAGTTCTTTTAAGTACTTAATATGCCTAATGCTGTTCATTATTATTTCTAAGTTTTCCTAAATGCGTTCACACTGGTATTCGAGTAATGATCAAACTCATACAAAGTTATGAAAATTGCGTGGTCTTTGGCGACTACTGTATTTGGTCACGTTAGTTTGATCCACTGAATGGATTTCCTCCTGAGAAAGTCTTTTACTTAGGAAAATCGTCCTTTCACTTAAGTCTGTTAAGGATAATGGGCATTGCTTTTGGCGAAATTGGGAGTAGTCTCATATCGAAGGAATTTTCTTTGTCCTTAAGTAGGATAGAACAAAAATTTTTATTAATATACATTGTGCTACGGGAGAACCCCAAAATAAGTACGGAAAGTTTATAACATATCCCCTCCAGAACCAGGAAATTGAGTCCGAATTAGCTCAAATGCAAACAAAGCCAATTTGATGGAATCAAATTTATTTCCAGTAACAAGGAACAATTTCAGTTGTAAAAGTTATTTTCTGCTAAACTGTTAAGTTTTTTGGCACAATTGCAATAAAAAGCTTTGAGCGCATTTCGTTTTACCACAGCAAGTATTTAGGATGTAACAAAAAGCTGGTCACATACTGTCCAGAATGCTTAGCAAAACCAGATTGAGTTAAACCTAACTCATGTGCAAATAAATTTCTTGTACACTATAATTTCTGCTTATGCATAACTTAGAAACGGAACAGGCAGAAAAATAATAATTATATCAATATCTTGCTATATAGATCACAGAGCCTAGGTGTAATCCACTATGGTGGAAAATACTACAGTATAAAGAAAAAAGTGAGTTCTTTTATTTCCAGTCAAAGTGAATCATTTCTTGTCTGGCAAATTGAAAATAAAACTTGACGAAAATCTCTATTTTCATTTTGACGTGACCTTGAAAAAAGGTAGGAATAACAGCAATTTTTTCGGCTGAATATCTAATGAAAGTGCGTTTTTAGGAGGTAACCTATTATAAAGTGTTTTTATTAATCCTAGGAATCAAAATATCAGACTTTTGTTGCGGACTTCCTTTCTGCTCGACAATGTGTTTTGCCGTTGGAAGGAATTTCTAAATATGGCCCCCTGGCCATCTCCATATGAGTTAATATCTAAAACTCGTTTTTTCGGTAAATTCTTTTAATAGATATCCTATTTTAAAGGATTTGATATAAAAGTCGAGCGGAATCTGATTTTATGGACGAAACCTTGAAAACACTGAAAACGCTGGAAAATTTATCGGCATTTAAAGGTCCATCTCTGAGTAATTTTAAGTAAATAACAGCAATATGTCTAAAATATTTTGACAAAGGAAAACTTCCTTTTACATAGATAAAGTAGTATGGTTAATCATTCCAATTAACGAAAAATTTAAATGTATTATTCGAATTTATAGCAATGTTTTACGTCTCCGGAACTAGGGAATTATTAAAAGAATTTCATTTTGTTTAGCAAACCAGTAGTACTTCTTATATTTCTTTTAAGTAAAATAATTGCTTAAGGATGATCATTATTATTTCTCAATTTTCGTACATGCGTTAATGCCGGTTTGCCAGTGATAATCAATATTTCGCAAACTTCGGCATGTTGCACGATTTATGTGCCAGATTGTATACGCTTATATACACGGCAAACACCCAGCGTATATACTTAAAACACTACACGTAAATGCAGCAGTATATCGGCCTGAACACTATTCGGGAACTTGAAGACCTTTTTGATCAAACATAAATACGCCATTCCCCTGAGTACAAAATATAAAGAAAACCCTGGTTTTCACCAAATAAGTACAAGAACATGTCTCTCATTTACGTTTACCAGAAGATCCAAAATAAACGGAATATGCATGAGTTCCCAGTAATAATAAAAAAAACTACTCTATTCGATAATTCTGGAGGCAGACCCGTACGCACAGACAGGCAGTTTATGAGTCTGTCGGTTTTGGCCTTAATATTTGAACTGCATCGCTTATGATGATAAGCCTTGTCAAGACCGTTGAGGCCTCCAATCGGCAGTTCAACGGTCGCTCTCGACGACGTCGATCACGAGATTTAGAAGACTGAAGCAACGTGGTAATACCCGCGGAATCATAGTGAAAGTAGACGTGCGGCAAATCTACCCCACTCTCTCTCACTCTCTCGACTCAACAAGAATCACTGGGCTGACTGCAGTGTCCAAGTTATCCCGTCCGTTGGCAACCCTCCAAGCCGCGGCTTTTAGCGCTTTCCTGCAAATTTAACTAATGATGAGTGCAGATGAGAACCCGAAACAGCAGGCCAGTCAATTTCTGGCTCCAGTGGTCTGCCCAGCTTCTGCCGAATCAAAAACTTTTTAAGTAAAATGGCATGTTCTGCCAGCCGCATTAGAAACGCTGATGTTGCCAGATTTTTTTTACTATTTTCTATGCCCAGGCCTAACACTAGAAACAGTCCTATTTGTTCTTAATAAAAGGCTACATCGAAAAATAAGGGGTAGGCTGATCAGTAAGGTTTACGTTTTTTGGTAGATGTGTAATATACCTCACAAAAATTGTCTAAATAAGCTAATGCCATGGCAACCATAAGGCGCGCCTTAAACAAGAAAGTAAACTTACTTGGTTGCATTCCTTATGTATTATAGTTTATTTTAATATTCAACTTTAATTTTGTTTTTAGTTTATTACTGGGTTTTATTGAGTTTATCAATTTATTATCATTTTGCTTTTTAGTTGCATTAATTGAATTTAAAGTCTGTTTTTGGTTTAGCCTAGGGTTCATTAGTATATTTTATTTTTAACTTAGGTTTTAGAAGACTTTTGCTACGGTAATTTTAGCCTACTTTAATCTACCTTTTGAGCGGTCAATAGGGGTCGCTTTTTTCTTTGACTTTTTGTCGCCGGCGAAAAAAGGGGAAAACCGTTGGAAAGTCGGGCTACTAAAAATGTGGAAGTACTTTTTTATGTTTTTAGTTTATTTTTTTTAGATTCTTTATTTCCCAACAGGTGCGTGGTTGTACGTTTTAATCATAGCACGGTTCTGTTGGCAATCAGTGCCTGTTTAAATAATTTTTCTTGTTTTTTCTACTTTTATGAACTTTATTTTTTATTAACATTTCCTTTCCCTCTTATTGTTCACACTGTTTAACCTTTATTATACTCGCTAACGTATGACAGAAGGATGGGGTTTTCGTGTGCTGATCTGGGAGATTAACTAGACATCTATCCCCTTTTATGTTCTGTCATTTTCATTTCAGCTTATTGGAACACTCATATATTATTTATTTACAGGCATATAGTGCTTTCGATTTATAAAGATCATGGGAATGACACGGCTCACTTTAATGTGATTTCAGCATTCTTCAAACAGTTTTCAATTTTGCAATTAAACTGCAATTACCCAAGGTACTTTGTTTTAATTAACAGAGATTCCCTCTAAATTTTTGAGCTTTATAAAAAAAACTGTTATCGGGTTTTGATGTGAGCGGTTTCCCAAACTCTTTTTTGCTTCAAATGTTTGTGCATGGGTCATATTCGATATTTAACTAAAAGTTTATTTCTCCCTAGGTTCGGCTGTTTCCCAGAAAATACTACGGAACTCAGCCAGCTTTCAAACTCAGACAAACTTCAAAGGACAAATCTACCCAGTTTTTTGTGGTTCCATAGGCTTACCTCCCATCGAATCTGTTCTGACCGATGTGAAACCGTTAAAAATATGCCGGAAATTACCTCCTCTGCGTGTCTGTCTGACTATCCAGCCCCTGTATCACATTGTGAGAGCGCGCGGTTCATCAGCGTAGCGTCTCACCTACGTGAGCCACCAAAGCCACAGGATCGTCTTTGATTTGCTTAATTAAATGATCCAAACCGAGGGTTTCCGAAAGCGATCCTTTTTCTCTCTCTCTTTTTTTCCTTTAAGACCTCTGCGTGCGCTTTTTACGGAGGACCAAATGATTTCTGCCGACAGTCATTCGCTCCTGTTACCCTTTTCTCTTTGCGTTTTACTTTTCTCTACCCTTTGTTGGACTCCGACCTATGTTGAGTGAGCACTCGCTTAAAGCGAGTACTGGCTTTCCCGCGGCTACCCTAACTACGAGGTCACAAGGAAGATACCCCCAAGAAGCTTAGAAAATCCGAAATCAGAGAGCTCTATTGAAGACACTGTTTCGACAAACTGAAACCCTGCTAGAGACGAGCAAACGAGTTCCGGGAAGCGGTTCACGAGAAATAGATCCGATCACTGAAGATCGGACAATAGTATTCGCCTGACGTTTCGACATCCGGCGGAGACGTGAGCAGAAAATCGTAGCAGAAACTGCTCACACAGTCTTACAAAGATGCACAGCGGTAAATTGGTGGCGGCAGTCCCCTGTGTGTACGTGTGTCTATCGGGGCTGTTGCTGTTGCCGGTCCCACCAGTATGTGTATACGTGCCCGTGTTTGATCAAGAATTTTATTGGCGTAACGTTTCGGGTTCTCGCCCGAACTCATCATCGGTTATAATCTCAGAAGCGTGTTTGCTACCGCCTCCGATGATGGGTTCATGCGATAATAGCATACAACACCAAGACTGTCTAAACACAAGTCTCCTCGAGGGGACAGTATTTACGCTGCAATCTGAATGTCTTGTGGCAACACTCTGATTCCACGTGGTGACAGAGCAAACATAGAGAGCTGAAGTCAGTCCTGAGTCCCACTGGACTCAGATGTCCGTATGTCCATAGATTGTCCCATCAAAAGTGAATTATCCTTTGGTGTCACATCCCTCTTTACTCCTGTCCGCTAGAATCTGACAGTGAAGACAGTTAAACTAATATTAAGAAAAGAAAAATGCGATGAAATGGACAATTTCCTTGCGCACGCTCCGAATTCCGCAGCTCCAGACATCCAATCTCAGGATGTTCTCTCAGTCTAAGACTCCTCTAATAGGATAAAGGGTCGTATTAAAGTACGGCCATTACGTCCAATTTGACGTAGCGAAGGAAAGGCAAACTCTTACATTAAGACGACTACTAGCCTTTACGTGAAGGAAGCCCTTTTGTTTACTAGTCATTATTACTTTCTCTCAGACATTCGTGCTTTCTAGTTGATTTTAATTTGGTTCCGGACCAATTTTTTTGCCAACTAGATTAGTTTACTTCAAGTCTATACGATGCGTTGTGGAAAGGTTGTCCTTTTTTGAAACTGCATTTTCTAAAGTGTCAAAAATGTAACCTTCCGACACAGCCCGTTAACTTGAACCTTAGAAGGGGGAAGATGACTGTCACTCGAGACTGATGTCCTTCGGTGCTGAAAAAAACCTTAACCCAAACGAGGTAGACGCTCCATTTTCCATAAACGAACATCTTTTGCATTTCCTGCCTGAATGTGAAAACCAACCGCGAGTACAATTTAATCGAACTAATTACAAAGAGGAAATTGAAGCTGTCTTCATTCTCTTAAACCCTGTATGACCAGCTTTGGATAAGGTTTTATCCCAGTAAGAAGGAAATGCAATATACATATGAATGCCAGAACGAAATTGCATGAAGGTTTTAATATTATTTACTTTTGACCAACGGAAAAATTACGAACCATAAGGTGCTTTATATATATATATATGGACAAAGAATACGTTACCAACAAAGACAACGAAGACTGAGATGGCTCGTTGTGGCTTATTAGCCGTCATCAGCCAGCTGAGCAACGACTAATTAATACGTTTGAACTAGCACATATTAAACATTGCATGTACATATATAGGCAGAAGGGCATTACCGACAAAGACAAGAGAGACCATTCCTGTCTTACTAGTCTTCGTCAGCCAGTCATCCCCAACTCCTATTTATCCCTCATATATTGGTGCCCCGCTCGAGGTTTGATCAAAAACCGACAGGACATCGAGCCCGTGGCGCAGTGGTTAGAGCTTTGAACTTTTAACTTACAAGGTCGTGAGTTCGAAACTCGAGCGGGGCACCAATTTCTGGTGGCAACACCTGGGTTCAGTATGACTGGCCGGCGACGGCTAATAAGCCAGAACTGGCCATCCTGGTCCGCCTCCTCTTTGTCGATAATGTGCTTCTGCCTATATAATTAGCCACCTTGCGGCGTGGCTCGAGTGTGAGCTTTAAAGACATCAGGGCGAGACAAATATGCCCTGCAACTGATCAGTGTACGCCTCTCTGCCACTATATATATATTTATATACAGGGTGTCCCAAAAAAAACGTATACAGATTTTACTTAATTGTTAAATTGGTGTTCATCGTAATTTTATTATAAAATATATGTAAAGATATTTACAAGTATAATTTTATTGCTTTTTCACTGAAGGTTCTCAAGCTGACGTCCATTTTGATCATGACACTGCTGACAACGCGGAGCAATAGAATCGTACATACCATGACACAATTCCCTTGCTATTTGGGTGCATTCATGTTCAGAGGCTTGTTTTAATTCAGCCACTGTTGAAATAGTCCAAACACGGTGAAAAAATAATATACTTACAAATATTTTTACGTTTTTGAAATAATAAAATTATAATAAACACCAAGTTTATAATTAGTTAAAATGTGTATTCATTTTTTTGGGACACCCTATATATAGACAGAAGTAAATTACCAACAAAGGCCAACGAGACTAGAATGGCCATTTTTGGCTGATTAGCCATCGTCAGCCAGTCATGCCCAACAATATCAGCGATTGGTGGACGTTCATAAACGAATGTCATTATCCCGATATAGCCTGGCAAGACAGCTCGTGGCCAGATGGTCAGAGCGTTGAACTTCTTACCAAGAGGTCACAGGTTCGAGCCTCGGGGGCCTTGACACTCGATGTTGGGTATGGCTGGCAGACAGCGGCTAATTAACCATAAGTAGTCATTCTAGTCCCCTTTGTCTTTGTCGATAAGGTTTTTATACCTATCACATGCTAGCCGTTGAGCAGCTGCTGGCGGGACTCGACAGCGAGCCCCAAGACACAACGGGACAAGTGAGTCATGTAACCGGTCGGCAAGCGCCATCTAGCATTGCATCTATTCCCGGCAGAAACCAACGAGTCAACGAACCCGTGGCGAAGTGGTTAGAGCGTTGAACTTCTAGCCAACAAGGTCTCGGGTTCAAACTTCAGGGGTCGCAACACCCGGGGGTTAAGGAAAGTCAGGTTGTTCATGTGAAATTTCAAAATATCAAATATATATGTACAGGTGGATATAAGTGACCCTAATTCTTCTGATGGAAAAGAGGGACAGGTGACCTATACGGAGATGATTTAATTATCAAAAGTTTTACTCTGGTGCTGAAACACATCGACGATAAACAAAAAAGATATTACACTACTTAAATAGGTCAGATAATTAAACCATCCTACCTGGAGAGCATCTCAGCGTCTCGCTCCATACACATGCGACCGCCTTCAAGGCTCAAATTGATTCCCAGTGCGGAAGGGGAGGAGTGCGTCCTACAGCCTTATCTATGCAAGTGAGACTGAGATGACCCCTTCTGGCCTATTAACAGTTGATAGCTGGCGAAATTCAAGCCTGTGTTCTTTTCTCGCTGGAGATTTACAAGTCAAGAGCTGTACTATTTTACGGGTCGGTGTTGTATTGGTGCAAGGACATTTACTAATTAGAGTACAGGAAATATTCATATATAGTCGTCTTGAGAAAGAGAGAGCTAGAGTACGACTGCCTGTCATTCGCACGGAATAGTGAACGTTGTATGTTTTACTAATTATCAAATCCCGTTGCAGTCCATGATATTTATAAATGAAGAACTCGCGTCTTTTTTGGAGAAGAGGAACACAGGTGTACTTTCCTCGGCATTTCCATAGTTGCATGTACATGTTCTTTCATATCCTGGGTACTAACCAACTTTTCTTCCATTCTTGAATCATTTTCAGTTCGATTTGATTTCGTATTTGCGTTTAGAATTTTCAGTCTACGGGCTGTATGAGTTGAGTGTAAGGAAAAATATGCAGTTCTCAATGTCTTAATGAACGCATTATATAGTTTTCATTAAAAAGGGTTCATTCATAATCATAGGGATACGATTTATGGACATTGTACGGTCTTAAAAATCTCATGACATCAGAATGTTTATAACCTATAAACATGCTTCTGTTGTTTATACAATTTGAAGAAAACTTGAGTTGCATTCAAAAGTGTACGAGAAAGTGTATTTTTTCTTACGATTTCTGAAAATATACTTAAATGTTCAAAGGCATCACCAATCAAGAATCAAATGCCGGTTTGCGTAAGTGGTATCTTTTTACATAGTATGGTTTCTGCGGGCGGCCTAAAGGCCGTGCAGTTAAAAGCCAGAATCCTGTCGTGGCTGAGATATCTTAGTATTGTGGTGTAGGTGGGTTTGGCAGATTAGTTTAATTCAGATGACCCAATTGTGAAAAATTCGCGGCCTCGGTGGGAATCGAATCCACACAGCAGGAAAGGCTTTCATGCAGCCACCGCTCCATCACTGAGCTACGAGGCTCACCGTCAACCGGGAATTTAACCACACTTGGATCGATTTTACCCGCCCAAATTACTGCTCGTATGGAATCCACCACTACAGAACAGTAAGCTGACTGCCCGGACAGGATTTCCTAAACAATCTTCTTGAATCCACTGGAATGGCTACTAGACTAACTTGGTTGTTAGGAGGATTGGGCAGATTGGTTTAATTCAGTTGACCCAATTGTGAAAAATTCGCGGTCTCGGTAAGAGTCGAACCTACACAACAGGGAAAGCTTTTGCGCAGACAGCGCTCTACCATTGAGCTACGATGTTCACCGTCAGCCGTAATGGTGAATTTCACATGAGTAGCAGGTTGGGCGGGTAAAGGGTACCCAAGCGTGATTAAACTCACTTCTCACAGTGAGCCTTGTAGTTCATTGGTAGAGTGTTGGCTGCACAGAAGCCTTCCCTGCTGTGTGAATTCGACTCCCACCGAGGCCGCAAAATTTCCACAGTTAGGTTAACTGAATTACCCTGTACTTTAAGTAATATCACAACTACGCTTTAATAGTTGTTTCTATTTAAATTTATGAATTTTAGTTATCATTGTATGAGACTGGTCACCGTAAATCCAAAATATGTAAGTTACGCTAGAACGTCAAAATGAGATTCCCTCCGACCGCCTAAATAAGATAAGTTTGCGGAAAGATCCCTTCTTAAGAATTATAACTGTTTTAAATTGATTTTCGACGCATTCTAAAATTGAAATATATTCGAAAAACTGTCTAACGCTATTCATTTTCCTTTAAAAGCTCTTCAATTCCTGTTTAATTTGCGGTTCCACTTGGACAGAGGGTTTGGAAGCTGCTAGATGTTCAGCTTCCATTTAAGAAAAGGCAAACATGATTGTAGGAAGACATAGGGTTCGTGAAAACATTGCAATGAATGTGCACGGCGTTTAATGCCTCATAAGCAGTATTAATAAAGGATCAGATGTGATCCTATGGGAGCAGACATTTGACGGTCTTACAAAATGTCGTAAATAAAATCCACTCAGAACCGAAAACTACTTCTTCAAGCATAAAATTTGAAGAAAACATAATTTGCTACCCTCGTTCTGAAGCACATTGTCAAAGATAAACCAAACAAGAACACGATTTAAATGAATCAGCTAAGTAAATTATCCCCTCTTGATATCGTCTCAACTGCTCCTACGCGGCCGCCTTCAAGAGCTCCATAATGATCCTCAATGCGCAAGCGGAGAATTGCATCATGCAAACTGACTGATGAACGTTCATCAATGAGTATCAATACCTCACGACCTAAACCGGAAAGACTGTCGAAAGGGGAGTGAGTCGAGCACAGAAGGTTCCCCAAGCCAAGAAGTCAGTAAGACCAATTAAGTTGGACAGTGTACTGTAGGAAGAGGAGCTAACAAAGGGCTCTGCAGAAACAAGCTGCTTACAGTGAACAAGCCAGTTGACGTGTGCCTGGTCTGGTCCTGTACGCGCAGCTTCCAGGTCCTGGGGGC
>UYRU01000156.1:0-10072 GCA_900617775.1 Dibothriocephalus latus | reverse complement strand
CACGCCGCGTGTGCTGACTTCCCGCAAAATGACTTTCATTACGTTTTCCAACGGTTTTCATGAGATAGCGCACCAACTGTAGTTGAAATCAACTCATTGTTGCAAAAAGAGTAGTATTTACCAAGGAACGCCTTCAATTACCTGGGCCTTGCATATTTTAGACTATTCAGAATATCAATATGTAAATATCAAAAATAATATTTAGTAACCAAAACGTATTGGCTTTAGTGTTGGCAGCACCGACCTTTTGAAGTAAAGTTATCCATATTTAGAGTAAGGAAGTAAATTAGTTCCGGTCCTTTCAAAGGGTTAATTATAGCAGAAAACCTAAAGATTAAATTGCGCTACGGTTCTTTGATAACCTTGAAGTATTTTCGGAGAGCAGTACAGTTTAATACCGATGAAAAACCCACATCTTTCTTCAAGGTATCTTCCATGATCTAAGTTCAGTCATAATAATGGGCATAACATAATTCATTTACAATAAATGCACAAATTAACGTTATTAATATTTTTACCGACAACCAACTACTAGTAAATTTTAATATCAAGCATGTGGGCAAGCGGTATGAGTGATTTTCAGATGCTTCGTATTTAATTATTTAGAAATCCGTACGTATGAATCTACAACATATGTCGTATCACTAGTTGATGTTTTAACTATATTTGTTTGCAACTTTTCAAGAAGTCAAAAAGAATTTTAGAGTAGCATCAGATCATCAAAAAATATTCTAAGGACGTTAAGCAAACTTATTTTTGGCAATAGATATATAATATTAAGCGAATGAAATAAGGCTATGCACCTTCCCATCATAAAACTGCAGACACTTTTAAAAAATGGTCATAAGCAACGGAGTAACTTGACATAAGTTATTTGGTTTTCTTGAGATGATTAACCTCTAGAAACCTTAAAACCCCAGCTATCGATAAGTATATAACTTATTCACGGAGGCAAAATATATATTCCAAGTGTTAATCAAATATGCAGTTATTGTATAACCAAACATATTCATTCGACAAATATTGGCACTGAGCGTATTTTTGCGTCCAAACAAACATCAAACCCACTTAAAGGAAATACGCCCAAAAGTAGGAATGCGCCCATGCGGCCGTTACTAAATGCTGTTATCCCTGGAGAATGTTCATAAGAGGTCGTAAGGGTTATCGGACCGTAACTTTCAAAAGACTTTGATTGATGATCCTTTAGGGTCTCAGACATATGTACTTTTAGTGAAGAGTTCTGCGTTTTACCGCGTATAGCCTAAGCACATTCCCACGTGAATAGAAAAATATCTCTGAATACTCCTATTGTGCCTGCTTCCCTTCGGCCCATAAAACCCGGCAAACTCAACGAATAAGCATGGTCTTTAATAGACTTTTTAGGACGTACTGCAAAAATTGACCGTTAAACTATGAAATAAAAGTAAATTATGCCCGTGGAACAAACAAATCATGTTGGTGAATCCTAAAAAAACGAAACTACGAAAAGGCTTTTCAGTTTTGGTTGGATAATTTAGTCCTCGATTCTGGCACTCCTGTGAGGGATAATTAATCTTGAACTAGCAAAATACCAATAATATTATAGATTAATTTCCGTATTTTTAGGAATTACGCGGTATACAGTCTATCACCCACGCTACTAGACAACCCATAAACAGATTTGTTTAGCTGCCGAACGACGCAAACATTTACTTTCAGGCCACGCAGCAATAAACCATTTAAGTGACGCAGCAGGTTTACGTTGACCAAGCACCAGACACTTACGCACACTTCATAACCAAGCTTGCTTTTCCGCCTTAGGCGATGTAAACAAAATGGCCAAGCTTCAAGACTTCACAGAAGTCGCTATCGCACGAAAACAAACCGGCAACTATGCGTTACCTACAGAAGCAGCCATATTGTTGAGCTTAACGAGGCCGAAATCCTCACAGGAGATGACAACAGCGTGACCCGCGAGCTGCTCTCATCAGAGTTCTTAGCCCCCCAGTCAGTAAACAAGTTTAACAATTTTCTTTTCACATACTGCGTACTGAGACATTGCCTGAGTAAGAGAATCAGTCACGTGAGAAGGGCCGAGCACAATAGCAACTCCGATGACAGTGAAAGTAATTATTGCGCAATTATCAAGCCCGCATCTGACATGGACAACGAAATCGTCGCAATTAATGACTCGAGAGCGAACTTCAAAGTCGGCATCGCACCAATTATGACCCCAGGCGTTGGTTACTGCGGCTGATACTTATAGTACGCATGCGGATGGCCGCTAAGAACTATAAATACCGCGCGAACAGCGCATGGCTAACACAATTATATGGTTGCCTATGATTAAGGATTCGCGAAAAAATCAGAAACGTCATGAAAATAAAATTCTTGTTCTAGTGATTGAATCTTCTTTTTCAGAAACAGTTTCGCTTTCACTATTGCAGCAGGCATTTCTAGTATTTGGCCTAATGGTATGAACCTAAAATTGCAACAATAGTGGACATGAAAAATATGACGAGGTATCCAGAAAATCACGCAAGTATTCAGGCACAGTGTTAAGATCTGTAAGCCCAATTTGCATTTATACTTTGTTGCCACAAGCTGGAACATTTGGGAAATTCTTAAAGCAACTATGACAATCCCTGCCTAATTCAAAGTCCATGAAGCATAAGGTTTTGCAGGACGGCAACTAAAACAACAGGGATTAGTTCACGTTGACCGAATGTGTAGCCCTTTCCCGGTTTAGATTTGCCAATTGTTAAGGTTCAAAAAGCAAGAGGGCACATTAATCCACTGTCGTTGTAGACAGGTTTAAACAGGATTAATTATCAACAGTGAATATATCAAAAATAAAGCAAATTTGCGAATTCCAGGAAGCAGTTCAGAAAAAGAAGATACGATCACTGGAACAATAGTTTTTTTCATGACGTTTCGGATTCTGTCGAGAATCCTTAATCCTAGGTAATGGAAGGATATTTTGAGCCATGGGCATGGCTCAGTCTGAAAACTCAAGAAAATAACACAGTTGTTCCTGTGATTGTATCCTCTTATTCTGAAGTGAAAATATTTTTTGCGCAATGCAGAAGTACTGAAAAAATGTTATCAATCACGCGTTTTCCTACGTATCAGTCAGAAACTTCTACCACTACAAAAGTTTGCTATGGACTAATTTGTTAATCAAAATGTAGTTTTTGCTGTATACATCGAGGTGATCTAAATGACATCTTGTATAATGCACCTATGGCAGAAAGTTATGTCCGAGAAGTGGTTGTTTTACACACTGAGATCACATTCTTTAGACTGAGTCCGGAAGTATGCATTTATAATGACATCAGAATATAACATGCACCGCTGTGGAAGAAATCTTGGAATAGGTTCAACCGAAATGGTTCTAAAACAGTTTATTTCCAGCTAAAAATATAAAAGTGACTTTTTCAAGTTATGGCAATAATGACGTTTCGCGCTGAAGTGCACGAACTGAAAACCTTGCAGGCGGCAGGTAATTTTCAGCTGTGACTGTGATCTGCTTGCCAAGTTTCATCATGTAAAGGATCTGGGTAACCACAGTGGCTATTGTACTTGGCAGTCAAGTCGAACATAGAATTTTTGGGACGTTTCTTTGCCAAGCATTTTGAAGTTTGAATCTAAACGGTTAATGTCCCAGGGGACACTTTTGTCTGCATTGGAATAGACAGCTTTTTTGCGGTTTCGACAGTCTTGAGTTAATCCATTGTCACAGTGCTATACGAATTCCTCGTATCAGTTCCGACTAAACTGCATTTGCTTCGCAATAAAGTGTACCCGTTCGGATCCCTGTACACTTGGAGCCTCATTAGATTAGTGGGGTAAACTCAAGTTGTTTTGAAAACAAGCGATCACGTCAGGTCAAGTTTGTAAATAGAAATATAGGCAAATACCTTTAAACGCCCTATTGGAACACAGCATCTAAGAAATGTTGGTAAAGAAGACACACGATTGAGCACTGTAACAAATTGTATGTTGTCCTGAGCTTTCGGGCCCCTGCAGGAGTCCATCGTCAGAGGTGGAAAAACAGCAACAAATGGGGTAGCTATTTGTGTGTTTGTGCCGCCATCTCGACACTGTGGGCTGTGCTAGCCTGTGCCAGTAGGCAAGATCGACATGTTGGGTGGAAATATTTACAGAAATAGAATTGTCAACAAAAAATAAGCAATAGTTATAGGGGGGGATGGGCGATTAAATAGTCATAGGAGAGGGGAAGGAGGATAAGAGGAAAGGAACTATGTAGGCTTGGGCGCCAAATGGCCACGCTAGCACCGAAAATGGGGTGATTATGGAGGATGTTGGGCCAATTAATTACGACGAGCGTCTGGATGTGATCGTTTGCAATAGCGTAAGGCCCTGTACTCCGGCGCCAATTCGACACATCTGCTGACAGAATTCTCATCCGTGGACCAGGCTACGATAAATTCTCTACTCGTCTTGTTTCCCGCGTGGGCAAATACCTTGACGGCAGCGAAATTGAACTCATGAGTTCATTCGTGAGCTAAGAAATGCATTGGTTCAGCAGAAAATTTCAAAAAATGACGAAGCCAGTTAATGAAACTGAGTAGAAAGAGCAGACAGTGAAAAACTCGCTAGAACTTTTTCGGAATTTCGAGAAGTTTGGATGCCATTTGAGGGGTTTTAAGGAGAAAAACTGTTGTTCCTGGGGAAAAGTATATATTAGAAAGAATGGCCCGTAGCGGAATGTTTGAAGCCAATCAGGAGGGGGTCAATCACTATTTTTATCAATGTCCTAAGGGTCACACGAGGAGAAAATCGCAGAGGTCACAAGAAAATCACCGGAGACGCGCCTATCATACGCCCTTTTTGGTTGCCAAGTCTGCTGGCCTGGTTACGAATACAAAGGGGCCCTCCACAATCCTCAGCAGTCTGTTATGGAAGAAGTTTACAGGTCAAATGTAGTCGAATGTTCAGTTACTGCAACTTTATAACATTTATTGCTATTGCGCTTCATGATTATAACTACGGGTGGCAGATAGGCAGCCTCTAATATTCAGAGATGAACTGCCCGTTCAAGAACGGAATCTAGATGGTGAAGTGGTCTAGATAGTATCAGACCTACGCCTACCAGCCATGCATTTATTTCGTAAATTAAAAAAATGGTGGACCAATTTTTCAATAGGTGCTACTTTACACATCTGATAAAACAAGATCAGAATTTTCTAACACGCATGAGATCGTACAGTTCATAAAACTTTCAGGAGATGAATCTACCACAGTGCTAGCAAATGAAAATTTATGTAAGTCGTGCTGTGCACAAGATGCTGGGTGGAGGGGATTGGCGGGTGAGAGTGCGCTGGTTCTGCAAAGAAAAAATATTCACATTTTCCAGCATATGACAGAAAGCACGACATGATTAACCAAAAGGCAAGGCAAGTCTGCTCGGTGGTGGTTTTATGCGCATGGTTGTTGAAATAGTTTTTTTAGGAGATTAGGGCAAAAATGCATATCAAATAGGCTCTAGAGCACTCATTGGACTGCAACTGGATGTCCTCATGGAAAACGCCCCGTCCGCCTTCTTGGGGCAACTCGTAGGGGGAAAGGACTATATAATTTTCGAAATGTAAATATACTGCATAATATCAAAAACCAATGAAAAAATTATGGAATAAGTCCTCAAGTATTATTTATGTTATACCATGCAGGCAACAGTATATACTATATAAAACATTCTGCGCATAGCTGAAACTTACTTAAACTTGAGATATTAAGCTGCTGATATGTATAATAAAACAATTCAACAGACAAGATAAAATTACAAGCTGCACTAGCGTTTGCGTCAATCTCTTAATTTAAAAAAAGTCAAAAGCAAAAAGATTGTAAAAAAGGACAAATATGATTTCACACGTAAGTAATACGGAAAATGTTATTTTCACAAGCCTTCGCACACAAGGTCCATTACACTAAAACAATAAATCTCAGTATTACTGCCATTGACTTCAACATGTATATATGCTGGACATTATGACGTCCCACTTGCCTATTTAAAGCGTAGTGACCGCAACTTCCACTTAACTTCGAACTGTACGTGATATTTATTCATTTTAAATGCCACCTAACCGCCAATTTTCATTTGATCAGCTATGAGGCCTTGTCAAATTAAAGCGTTCCACTGAATGGTGTTAAATAAAGTAATGCTAATTAAAATGTATTAAGTGTCGCATTTCTCTTGGTTTTAAGCCTGATCTTATCGCACGCTTTCTGTATTTTTATTCGGCTGTACCCAGCCATCATCCAGTACTTAAGCAATGCAATAAAACTTTCCGATGGTGCACAGTGTATTTCAACTAAGACATGCATTATCTTCATCTGCATTGCTCTAATTACCTCAGGGTAAACAAGTCATGTTAATTGCGAATATAAACTACATACTCAGTGGCAGTTGTGAGATTGCCTCGTCTCATGACACGTATGCTGGTGTATAAACTGTTTTTGGCAGTTAAATGGATGCCCAAAGAGCTAGCTCTAATGATGAACCTCGCCTTCGCACAGAGCTGGCATTTAAAAACTCAACCGTCAACTACTTTTTATATGCGCTGGGCAGCCATAGTTAAGACGGAATTGCCATCATATAAATGCCAAGTAAGAATACACAGAAATTGAATAGATGGGCAATTTTCATGCGCAACTACTCCGCTTAGATTTTACTGCATTTTTGTCCCTTCGTTGCCCTGGCATTTTTCTGGCGTTTGGCGGCCTTGACAGCTCCATTATGTACGACTGACGGAAATGCCGCTCGGGATTTTGTCAGAGGGTGAACAAGACTCGGAATCAACTGTGCACTTGTAATTGCTTCTTTATGCCTTCATTTTTCTTCCATGTTCCTGTAGTAAGTGCATATGAAAAAAGGCTACGTCAAGTTTGTCAGGCCGCGACCGATTTTCTTGGTTTGACAGTTTTTCAACACAGATTATTACTTCATTTCTTTCATGTGGATCGTAATTAGAAGGGAAACCCATTCTGTACAAACAGGTTAGCTACTGGCACATGCAATTGACTTTTATTTTAATTGTGAGTTTTTTATATCTATTGAGCTCAAAATCATATGAGAATAAAAATTGGCACAAGAATACTGTTTCTAATTAAAATGATTAAATTGTCAAGACTGTTGCAACTTACTATACCAACAGCCTAGGTACTAACTTAAAGACCCAAACAGGTGTTTCGCCAGTATTCTACCGCTGCTTGACACAGCTGCGAGGGGTCCGGCTCATCAGTGGGTTCCCAGCTTCCCCTTTCTACTTTCTGGTTTATATAAAGGTTTTTGAGAGTTCAGCTTTTTTAATCTCCTAATAAATAAGTTAATGTTAGCGGTTTATATCAATGTTCTTACGAACTATATGCACAGACCAAAATTGTAGGGGTATATTTACCCCTACAATTTTGGTCACACATTCCTCTTATTTTAGTGGAATATTTATCATCGCCGGGAAAATTCGAACGTAAATCTGTAGCAATTTTTAAACCAACGTCAAAGGGTTAAATAGAGACGTGCCGCCCTAAAGGTGCAAGGCTGACTTTCATAAAGCCAAAACGGGAATATATATGCATTTAAAGGCCAGAAGTCTAATAGGAGCAAAATTGGAACTGCTCAGGGAGATAGGTCAACCATGTTTGCGCATTAAAAGCCGACGTATGCTTGCAGCAAGTAGCAGTATTCAAAATGTGATGAAGAACAATATTTCGCATAGAGTTATCCTTTAATATTCAAAAACAACTGTTCGACAAATGTTGAACCATCCTCCGCGGAATCAGCGCAAGCCTGCAGCGCCGATTTTTATTCTTTTTCTCTTACAATTATAAGAAATCAAATGTGATCAGCCACGGCTAGGTAAACTTCATCGGAAAACTTGAGTGGCACCTACTGGGAGGGGCATCAGACGTCCACGTCGAGAAGGAAACTTAAAAATTATCTATGAGGTCAAACGCATAAGAACAATAAGACCCTGAAGTTTCTGTACCGGGAAAGAATACAGTATTGCGAGTGCTGCAAGAAACGTTCATGGCGAAATTAAACTTGTTTCTTTAGCACACATTTTACCAGATTATTTTGATCAACTGAGTGGATTTAATAATGAGAATAGTTTAAGTTTCAAAAAGTGATCTCTTACTTATAGTTTTGGAGCGAAAAAGACACTTAATCATGAGTAAGTTTATTAAGAAGAAATTTCCTATGCTATAAGTTATGACGCAAACAAACTGTTTATAAGTATGCAACGTGCTACGAACGAACTGCAGAATAAATGATAAAAAATTGAAAAAATAAGCCCTTCCTGAACTGGGAAATCTTCTGCGAAGTTGACTAATGGAAATGAAGCCAAATTCAAGGATTCGCATTTATTCGCAGAAACAAGCATATATTTATATGTTAAAAGTTATACACAAGTATCCTGTGAAGTTTTTCTGCATAAAATGCAGCAACAAACAGTTTCCTCGAAAATTTTCTTTAACGCGTAGCTGTCCTTGCGCATAAGCAAAGTGTCGCGCATGTGTCCCTGAAAAGAATGTAAAGAACGCCTTATTGAATGTAACTTATGAAGAAATATGGTTTATTGTAAACTTTTCCGCATTTGCGTTATTTAGAAACGGAACAGACAGGAATAACACGTTTTTCAACAATGGTCATAAAGATGGCCAGTATTTTTTGCATTCGCAAGCTTATAACAGATCACTGAATTAATCCCCTTATGCGGAGAACAATCGATTTTAAAAAGAAAAGTAAGTTTTTTCATATCCAGTCAGATTGAATCGTTTATCTTAGAGTAAATTAAAGAAGTTATCAAAAGTCTCCAATTTCATTGTGACATTACCTCGGAAAAGATTAATATACATAACAATTCGTCAGCCGAATATATAATCAAAGCAATTTTTAAAGAGTTAACCTTTATGGAAATTTTTTATTTAATTTTGAAATCACAATATCAGAAATATTTTTCGGACACTGTTCATTCTAGAAAATGTGGTTTTCTGTTTTGAGGCATTCATTATTATGAACAATTGGCCATCTTCATAAAAACAAATTTTTAAAAACACTTTCTTTCGGTGAATGTTCTTTATATATGTATATATCTTATTTTAATTGTTTTGGTGCAAACGTCGAACAGAAGTGCAATTTATCAACTTATCAATGAAGACACTGAAAACGCAGAAAATAATGACAGACTTTATTCGATGATATTCAATAATTAGTTATCCACTACTGTTAATGTGTACAAGATATTTTGACTAAAGAAACGTTCTTTTTATATAAGGAACTTGGTTCTATTTCGTTTACAACTTAACAAAATAGTTAGGTTAATTATTTTAATTTGTGCATATTTTGACATTTCCGGAACTTGGAGTTTATCGGAAAATTTTATTTTTCTTTAAAAACACTTATTACTTCTTACGGTTCTTCTAAGCGCTCAGTATGCCTAATGTTGCTAATTATCATTTTTTACTTTTCGTAAATGCGTTTTCACTGGTATGCGAGATATGACCAAACTTTCACAAACTTAGGCCACTTTCTTGCAGCACTCGCCGTACTTTATATTAACTACTTAGAGAAATCGTGCTTAAGTCTGCCAACATGTCTACAAATTATTTTGCAGCCGAGGATGAGGAAAGTTATAATTTTGTAGTTTGAACATATGAATTTTAAGACAGTCCAAATCCACGTTTATTGATACACGTTTCTTGGAAGAGCTCATAAGATATTTGAACGTTTGAAATAACTGTATATATGGAAATGATACATCCATTCTGCACGCAGACTCTATTGCATATATAAAATGAAGTGTCACATTTTTAAGAATTATTTTATCAAATCAAAATGGGTTGCTTTCACTCCCTGTTCTCATATATAGTTTTCGGCAGTATTAGCATGCATTGTTTTATAGAGACAATTTAACTGCTTCCTAGTGTTGAATTTCATTTCACCACGTAGCCAGAAGAAATTTGTAAGTTGAAGCTCAAAGCGTAGATGAAGAAGAACAAGACACCGGATGTCTGAAAAGTCTAGGCAGGAAGAAAGATTAATCAGATGAACAATACTTGAAAAAAAAAA
>UYRU01000155.1:0-10100 GCA_900617775.1 Dibothriocephalus latus | reverse complement strand
TAATGATCAAACTCATACAAATTAAGGAAAATTACGTGGTCAACGGCGACCAATGTACAATCCAAACAGCTGGTTGTTACCGTAGAAACATTTAAGGTAGGCAATTTTTTTATTTGGCAGTCCGGATTGTCTTAATTGTTGATTGCAACCAAATATATCCTGGAGGGTGGAACTTACACCTAAAGGGTTAAAATAAATTTACAGACTACTGGTATAATTTGTCCCTATCACCGACGTTGGAGATCCGCCCCATGTCGGTCATCACTTTAGTCCAATAGTAACTGTGTTCATTTGTTATCGAAGTGGACTTTTCTTATTCTACTTTATTGATAAGGTAGGTCAGAGCAGAACGGTTTCTTGCAATTTTTAATAATAAGAAATATTAAGCTAATGCTAACTTAAAGCCCCTGCCTTTCACCGGTAAATCATGAAGGTTTAGCACCAGGCTAGCGTTGCACAACACTACATTAATTTTGCATGCAAGTGCGTCTACGTCCTTGGGCGTTTGCGATACTTCAACACTTGAACTCAGCATATTGTGTTCAGTACCTACGTCATACCTTTGTCGCCTGGACGGCGGTGTCTTTTTCAAGTGTGAATTTGCCTGTGTAAATGGTTCGGCTTTGGTCAGTACATCGTGTAGCTGATTGAGAACAGAATCCCCTTTGGCAATCACCTGAGCAAGCTTGGTATCAGTGTTGTTGAGAGTGGCTTTATTCTGAAACACTGCTTTTCTTCACCCCTTTCAGTTACAGACTAAATAGGTCTCCGCTGATTCAGAGGTGGCCTCATCTTCCGAGTCGTCTAGTGTAGACCTCATATGAACTTCAACTTTTTGTGTCCCGACCGGAAACCTGAACCTGCCCTGGTGGCGAGCCCCATGCGTTGCTCTATCGGTATATCCATAGAGCTGTTATGCTGTTGCAGTAAGGTTTAGGAATAGGTGTACAGTTAATACAGAGTTAAGGTTGGACTTCAGGCAAAGATTCCTCACTCGTTCTTAATGCACACGCGACGCCGTCTTTATTGTCAGGGGGAGAAGGATGGTGGCCTAATCTCAGTCCTCAAGCAAGTTACTAGCCACGCAAGGTATTTAGTTTCTTCTTATGCATAGCCGTTGCAGTGTTTGGATCCCTAGGTAACTGATCTGTAATCCATCCGTAACGGCTTAATAAATTTAAGCAATTTACTTCTGCCCTTACCGATGCAATGTATTGCAGAAACGAACAACAATAGCTACAACATTTGTGGTACGTCGTGAAAAGGTACTGGCAGTTAATAAAAATGGTTTGTTTAGTTCTCTTGATGCATAAATTAGATTAAAATTAATTTTCGAGAGGAAACACCGTTTAGATAATGATGTTTTTATTTCCTAGCTGAAGAGCATTCGCCGGAATATTGTCATTATTGCACAACCCCTTGAGCGCCTTTGAAAATTGAGCCGCCATTGTTTTATTTTCTCCATTCGGATGCAAAGTTTCTTATATACCAATCGATTGGTGCTTTGCGCCAATTGGAAACCGATTTTTACACCTCATTGTTTATTTAAACTATATCAACTAGGTCATCGGTGCACGACGCTGCACTGGCTTGGAGAAATTTCACTTCGGCTACATTTTGCGACAAACTGAAAGATATTTCTCCACGATGTCCACAATTGCAATCGTTGGCCATTTTACGTAGCTTGCGATTCCCCTAGTGTCGTCCGGTTTCTGGGCGTTATTTTATTCGTGGTAAATGGAGGATGTTTTTGCTGAAGGATGATATTTTCAAAGTAAAGCGTAAACCTCTCTCTCTCGTACAACATTTTCATCGACTCCAGGACTGCAAGATTCGGAAAAAATGGATGCGAAAGGAACCCTGAGATAGCCAAATAATATAATCTGATTGAGGAAACAACCGACAATAACTTGCATCTACTTGGTTTAAATCAGGTACAGGGCACAAAATGCGGCCCATGTGAGTTTGAAATTGACTTTTTGTCAGAAAAATAAACATCCATATCTAGTCTGCTTTTTATCGATATGGATGTTTATTTTTCTGACAAAAAGTCAATTTCAAACTCACATGGGCCGCATTTTGTGCCCTGTACCTGATTTAAACCAAGTAGATGCAAGTTATTGTCGGTTGTTTCCTCAATCAGATTATATTATTTGGCTATCTCAGAGTTCCTTTCGCATCCATTTTTTCCGAATCTTGCATTCCTGGAGTCAATGAAAATGTTGTACGAGAGAGGGGTTTACGCTTTACTTTGATACTTTACTGTTAATAATTGACTATCGCATATAAGCTCACAGTAGTGGGTCAAACCTAATTTTGCTTGTGAGGTCTTGCATTTATGCCGTTCATTCCAAGCAGCAGGCGTGGGCTGAACTCAAACAGCGTTGGAATGCATCAAGAGACAGCGACGAAAAAGACTTCATTTTAGTAAATATCTGCATACACGTTTCAGTTTACTAATAGGGCCACATCCAATCAGATCCTCCAAAGTCGATTATATACATACGTTGCCTATATTCCACTGACTGCCGGGCGCCTCAGTGTTTTATAACAAATAAATCGGAATTTACTGGCGGAAATTGTGATTTCCGGAAGGGCTTGCAATGTAGCTGATCATCGATGGTATCTAGTCAGAGACGGCCTTTACAATGTAGGTTATCTTTCGACGACCACTCATTCCGGTCATATCGACGGCTAAATAATGCCTACTGTAGCAGCCAGGAAGCGAGTAAATTGCAAAACTATTTCTATACAAAAAAGGATGCTGAGCAGTTCACTTTCATTAAGGTTTATGTAATTCAACGACTGAAGTAACAATATAGGCCAAGGTTGCCGATTTATTCTGAAAACATATCGTTCATTTTCATGCATCCGTCCTGTACCTCTAGGTTCCAGTCAGTGGAACCTTACATGGTCTTTTTTCGTGGATATCCTGTTTCCAATGTAGTAATTATAGCTTAAATCAACGTATTTTCTAAAGAGGGTTCACTGGAATACGAACCTAGATTTATATTTCAGCTCATTCACATTCAAACCACTTCAGTCTACCCATAAACGATTTCGCTAAAATGTGACGCTTTCGTCATAGACGCATAAGATTTAATCAGTTTGCGAAGATGAAAGCCTCATATATTTTTTGTTAAGCAGAGCAAAAACTATTCGTTATTAGGCACATTTAAAAGCACCAATCGGAAACAATAGGCGCGGTAGACATTTTCAACGTTGTTATGTTCTCTATTTGTGAGAAGTGGATTTTGGCTGAAGTTTACATTGACTATATGCATTAAAAGGGCTAAAGCCAATTAACCAACACTTTTACCCTCAGATATGTAACTTACATTTAACATAGGAGTACAGAGCACAAAAGGAAACATTAAAAACTTAAAACTAAACTTTGTGCTTATGATTTATACCTTGATGGCTAACATGCTTTTACACAGCAGGGGATCGTGTTAACCATAGCTACAAAAAGGGACAACTGATGCCATCAGCTTCCTTAAATCGTCGATTGTATAACCAAGAACCTCATAATCGCTGAAAATGCGGATCTTATCGGATTTTAGATTTCAAAGATTGGTTGATTTGGCTTTAATCCAAATGCATACATTTTATTCGATCCTAATACTTTCGATTGACTTACTGTCATTGTTATTCTTTTGTGCAAATCTGCTGGCCATGGCCGTTGGCGTGTTTTCCAGAAAATCGCATAAGACAAGAAGTGCAAATCAAGGGCCACTTTATAAACGGTAAGGACTGCGTTCAGGTCTAAGTTCCACTCGTTTCAACTTAATTTACAAAATGTAATAATAATATAAATAAAACAAATGTAAACGTACTTTGATAGACACTTTGATATCGGAAAATCATCGGAATATTATGGACATTAGCTATAGTCTTGTATCGAAAATGGAGGTCAACCAGCATTTATTCACACAATTATCAGGTGAAATTAACTCTTTGCTGGTTAATGATTTTGTCTTTCATATATGTATAGATGACAATTTTATTTTTCAATAATATAATATATTCGCACTTACTTTAACACCCAATTTATTGACAAATAAAATGTCCCCCCTTCAAGCGAAAGAAAGCGTATCTTTCGTATTTCCCGCCAAGGAAACTTTAGACGTTAATACATAAAGGTTATTATGAAATAAAGTAAAATAGCAGAACATGCTTAAGTACATGAGCATACTGCTGGTTATTTCACATTCGAGAATATTAAAAGAAACATTAAATTTTTAATAATGAACATCTTTTTCGAGTTATTTTAGCCGTCACAAAATAATCAATAAGTATGCGTTCATTCGGGCTAGTTTTTACCGGAAAACGAAAATAATTCCTTTTTGTGAGAGGCAGGTGTTTGGTATTGTGCTAAAGGTATTTGTGTTTAAGTGCTACATGTCACCAAAAAAGATCAAGAGGACGCGAATTGCGGAAAGGTAGGAATAGTGTTTTATCCCCCTCTCACATTTAGCATTTCATATATTTATTACCATATATTTACTATTGTTCCGTATCCCCGATTATAGTGTGAAAAACAGAGGTGAATAATCAGAAGATAAGTAAACAATCCTCCTCACAGATGACTTTAGGTTCTACTTCCAGCTCAACACCTAAAGTCATCACCTTCGCGTGTACCTGTATATATAACTGAGGTGATGAGATGAGGTAATAAATGAAGAAAGAAGGCTTCCCTAAAAGTCTAGTTTTATGCCTGAATTTTTAGGACAATCAGAAGATCAGACCTCTAACGATGAAGTGGTACAGAGCACATTCTGTGTCCTCTCCCACATGCAAGGACTACCTAAAGTGCTTTCTCGACAATTAAGTCATCTCTGCATCAGCATTGTCCGCAAGCCAGCGTCATCATAGAGGGCAGTTCTATCTTGCGTTAAGGACCAAATACCGAAAGAACGCCAAACCAGAGTCATCTATCGCATTCCATGTGCTATTTGTCCTTGTGAATACAAAAGTCAGGCAGGTCGAAAACTCAGGACCACACGAATGAGCATAAGCTGGCCATACGAAGAAGTGAGCCGTTGGCTCTCGTGGTTGCGCACGCTGTGGGATATGAAGTGTTTACCATGGCTAACACAAAACAGACACGACACTCTTTAGAAGCTTGGCACTTCGACACAAATAGCATCAACAGGCATGCGGATCTAGGTCTACATTACGCTGCTTTGCACGCATGGCCCACTCACTTGCGTCCAGCGTGAAACAGCAACAGTCAGTCTCATGCTCGGTCAAGTAGAACTTCCCTGATTCGGCATTCCCCAACACGTGGCGCACAAACAAAATGTTCACCCCCGCCCCTTCGCGTTTGCACGATCTATTCCAGCACGATTCGTGTTATCTTGGCCTCTCGCCCGCACCTCATCCCTGCTGGATGTAACTTCTGCCCCCAAATCCGAAAGACAGCCCTCACTTTTTATTTAATCGAACGACAGGCCAGTGTAATCTGCTTTAAAACTCACAAGTAAAGCTCAATTTTCCGACGAGCCGTCTTTTTTCATATGGTGATACTTTTTACTAACGTGATATATTTGCGCTTACTTCGAAACTGAAAGCTTTCAACGGCTAAAACGTCCGTTTTTCATGGAAAACAAAAAATACCCTTTATATTGAACTCAGATTAAAATAAGATATAAATATAAATTCCATATCAATCATTTTTATAGAAAATAGGAACCTATAGTACTGGACCACTTCAAACCACATCTTCTCGCAAAGCGCTGCTTTAATCTTCTAGGACATAAATAAATTTTAATGTTATGCAATTAATTTCGGTAGCCCCTTAGACCTGTTTAATCAAAAAAAAATAACAAGGGTAGTAATTTGTGTTTTTCATTTCTGCCTCGCTTCATCTGTCAGTAGGATTCGCATCCCACCTTCTACATCATAAAAATATTTTTAATGCGCGCATAGATATCAACCATAATCATCGTTTATCAGTCTTGTGAGGTCTGAACACCTTGTAGGAAAAACATGCCATTTGTTTTCACGGTAACCAAGATGGAGAGTTTGTCAGTACAGAAAAAATCGCTTCACGAAATGAGGGTTTTTGTTGGAATGAAAAAACTCGAACGAATATATTTGGTTTTGTTCTTGGGCCACGGAGATAAACGCTTTCCCATTTACAAAGCAGTTACTTGCGGATCCAACCAAGTTCACCTATATAAAGAGGCAGTTAGTAGGAAGCAAGTGAGGGCAGATTATACAACGGCTAGTAAATAATATGTCATTTTCTGAACTAATGAGGTAACTAAAAACCACTTTTCATGTCATTGTTATTTGAATATATCCGAGTTGCTTATTTTCCCGAATAATGTTCGCTTTGTCCGATCTGTTTAATACCATCAGTGTGTCTTCTCTTTAAAATAAATGAGGTCTAGGTATTTTAAAGTGCACTTAACAAACGGAACATGTTATGGTGTATGGGCATAGAAGGCTTTATTTAACATTTGAGGGTATTACCTTAAACATTACATTTTATAAACAAACATATTTTTCGAGTAATTGTAAATCGCATACGATATTCGTTAAGTTTGTGTGTATTCAGGTCAGTTTTTACTGGAAGAGAAAAATGGTTCCGGTCGAAGGGAGGTAGTTTTTTGGTTTTATTTGATGTATTCATTTATTTGAGTGCTATGTGTCACTGAGACAGATCTTGAGGATGCCAAGCACGTGCACGTTGGCATGTCGCTTTATTCCCTCACGCCTCTACTAAGAAGGGTATTCGTAGATCGGTTCCGAAGACCAGATCAGGTGCGGTGTTGCCGATGTCCGCCCTGAGAATAGAACGGACGAAAAAAATACTAGAGAGGGATAATTGGACTATCGAGAGGGATCGAGCTGGGCCAGGGGGCCCTCTTCAGTTGCCGATGTAAACGCTCAACGACGACATATGCCGACGGATAGTATGCCGCATTTTTGGCATTGATGTTTGGCATGGGCGCAGCACCTGGCCACAAAGTAAAACGAACCACACAAGTCAGCAAGTTGGTTTAACCGTTAGAAAGTTGGTGAGGACTTATCAGGTCAAGGTAAACGTGACTTAAACGCGCACCAGACGTGGCGAGGGTGCTTACCGGGGAGGGAGTATGTAAAT
The DNA here is from genome assembly GCA_900617775.1 of Dibothriocephalus latus. Taxonomy (NCBI): domain Eukaryota; kingdom Metazoa; phylum Platyhelminthes; class Cestoda; order Diphyllobothriidea; family Diphyllobothriidae; genus Dibothriocephalus; species Dibothriocephalus latus. Next base: position 2,986 of record UYRU01000155.1, on the reverse strand, counting down.
TGGCTGATTCCGGTTGCTGGTGAGGCAGACGAATTGGTCGCTGTCGCCCGAAATCCAGCCTGTTATAGGCCATGATGGACTCTTAAGAGGAGATCCTGAAGAAGATAAGAGAAGGATAAACGGCGAAATCTGGACAACTCTCGTTAGATCGTTGAGCTTCGATACTGAACGTGAAGTCGACGGGATGGGTTGAGGTGAAATATTTCAGTAAATTTAGAGTAGTAGGCAATGGCTTTGAAGACCCTACAATGAATCTGGATTATCGATATCGCATGAGAAACCACGTTTTCCTAACCGTGGAGTTATTGAATGTTATTGCAAAACTGTGAGATGTAGTCTAGGTTATGAATCAAGCCAGGAGGCTATCGATTAGGAGTTGCCCTAAGAGCAAAAACAAGGATCTTGTGATCCCTTTGTACAACGAATTCAGGACCCTCGAGGCAGTATTTGAAGTGTCGATGGATAGCTAAGTAGCCAGGATTTCGTGGCCGAAGACACTGTAGCGAGGCTAAGGTTTTTAGAGAAAAAAATGCCAAATGATGAAGAACATCACCAAAAGCTTGCTTGAGGGATGCATCGACGACAGTGCTTAAAGCATATGTCATGAGACTTAGGTGGGCATGCCGGTAGGGACGGGCAAGAAGAATTGCTTTGTGAAGGCGGCCTTGGCATTGTTGAAGTACTTCATAGCCACCTCGCTTATCGCCAGCATTTTTTAGCAGGCCAATTAACGTTTGAGCGGCTGCAGTTTGGTGGCATTGCGGCGAAGGAAGCAATGTTAGTAATTCATCATACGCAGAAAGAGACGTCATTGAATGGACGGGGTAGGAACTGGAAATTTTTTAATTGCCTAAACCCGTTTTGGGTCAGGTTTTATCCCATCTGAGTCCAATAAATGGACCAAGAAAATTAGTCGGGGGATTCCAAACTCCCAGCTGGTAGCATTTGTGATAACGCCGTAGGACTCGAGCCGTTTGAATAGTTATTTTAGTTGGGCCGCGCGCTCAAAAGCGCCAGAACTGGGGACCAGTAAATTGTCGATGTAGACATAAATGAAGTCAAGTCCTGTCAGCATCCGTTCGATGAACTACTGGAAGGTTTGATTAGCATTGCTGAGACCAAATTTTATTCGCGTGAATTTGTATGACACACAGGGACTGATGGCAGTAGTTTAACACACAAATAGCCTCGATTCGGAGTTGATGGTAAGCACAAACAAAATCAGTCTTAGGGAAAACGCGCCTACCATGCAGCAAAAGAGTAAAATCTTGGATGTGTGGTACAGGATACTGGTCAAGGACAGTCACTGACTTAAATGCCTCGTAATCACCACATGGTCGGCAATCGCCAGCCGTAATGGCCGAACAACGCGACGTCTGGGAAAGAGGATGCGCGAGCATACGTCAGACTGGCTCGGCAGACGAGAAAATCGATCGAGCTCAAGTTCAATTCTCGCAGACTTGATCCAAACAACCCACCAAGGTGACGTGAGAGAGGCCTTTCAAGTCATAAACTAGGCTCCGACACACTATTCTAAAGGCCTGCGCAAACGGGTGCTCGCCACACCCGAAGCAGTGGCCATCCGCTAAGCATAGCCCACTCCTTGCTGTCAAAATACGCTGGTAGCCGTAGTCTGCCTACCCTGGCCAACCACCTCAGTGAATACCGTACCGCCAGAACAGACACTGAGAACAGCCCATACTCCTCCCTTTTCGCTGCTTGCCGGACCCAACGCCACCAAAAGGCTAGAACCCGCATGCGTGAGACGAGGGAACACCACGATGACTAATTAAAACCCCCATCCCCACCTTCTCCCCCTACCCGGAGAACCATTTAAGAACTACACCACCTATAACTGACAATTTTTGTCCTTGCGCTGCATTAACCTGATGATGAATTACCGAAAACCTATGCTTGCCAACATGCATTCTCAATCCTAAAATGAAAATATTTGCAGAATTAGACAAATAGTAGCATTTGCAAAGTGTTTGGTTCAGCAGATAGCAAAGCACGCCATCGTGGTCTTAGATATTTTACTTTCTTCGGTAATTTATATGTCGGCAGGATTTAAACACTACATTTTATACCATATAAATGGTGTTTTATGCATGGCTAGATATGTAGAGTACGTTCTCTTTTAGCAGACTCATGACGATCAGCACTGGTTTTAAAAGTAATCAAGATAAATCGTTTGTGAGTGCAGGACAAATATGGGGTAGGAATGCATCGTAGGGTCGCCAAATAATAGAGGTCTCCTAGCTGAAGTGCCCGAAGCAATTCCTAGTTGAAGGTTTATTGCTTGATTAATGCGCAGTTAATGCGTGTTTAATGGTGGTTAGTGCACCACACAAAATAAATTTAAGCCGCTTTCAAATGTTTTACTGCATAAGTAAAAAGGTTGTGGAAAGAACAAAAACGCAAACCTGTGAGAAAAACTCCGATTTTTCAGCACAAGGAAGCCTATTTGCCAAGAAAACTTTTGGAGCAGCTCCTATGACCATTAACGGCTTCACTATAAATCCATGCCAAAATAGGTTGATTGCATTAGGTACTTGATGATGTAGTACAGACGTCATTTTGAGTGAAGAAAAAACTTGCTCCCTGATCGTAAAGTCTGCACATTTAAAAGGGAATGCTTTTCAGTCTGAACTGAACGCTAGACATTTTCCTAAGTACTTAATTTGCAAAACGAGGTAGTATGACTAACAGAAGTGAATGGTTCCAAAGAAATAAGTTCAACTGAATGGAGATACCGGCATTCTTATCTTACAGTTGTTCTTCTCGTACAACTTCGATTCAGGTCATTTAGAGCTATTATTGCCTATAGAAAAGATATAAAATACGCGTCAGAATTTTTGCAACATGCCAACATATGCAAATAATGTATACTCTTTCACTAATCGGCATTGACTCAAGTTGTGATACTGATTATTTTGTATTATATTCTAAAGTTATTTCAGTCATGAAAGGATGCGGGCTTTGTTCT
>UYRU01000154.1:0-10134 GCA_900617775.1 Dibothriocephalus latus | reverse complement strand
ACGGCTTTCTGATTTGGCACCAAGCCGAATTAGTTGCTTGACCTCGATTTCCTCACCAGCGTTCTCGAACAGCCGCAGGAAAATGGTGCCGACCTCAGCTTTGTCAAAGTTTAATCGGGAAGTAGCATCGCCATCTGCCGATTCAGGAACGTTGAACAGGATCAAACACCTTTCACGTTGTCTCACCTCAGTAGTTGGTTGTTTCACCGACATAGATGTGGACGCTGCAGCAACAACAGGGGAATTCGTACGTTGCGGCACACTAGTTGATGGGGTCTGCTCCGAAATCGAGGCGCGGGCGGGAACAGGCGCGGGCGGGAATAGGCGCGGGCGGGTTGGTTGCTTTCTTTCGTGTAAGCTTCTTCGGCTTCGTGGTAACAGGAACAAAAAGCGGAGAAGAACATGTCATGTCACCCCGGCTAACGGAATCTGGAAATGCGGAATCTGCAGCTGAAGGGGCTATAATAGGCAGGACTTTTTCCTCGTCCGCATCTACTTGAACTGTGCCGGTATGGATGGCGGAAAGATGGAGTGCAGCTTGGGTTCTACATGGCTCATAGCATCGAACATCTAATTCTTTCAGAACTTCACACTGTTCAGTGGTCACAGCTAAACAAGCAATGTGGAACCAACTGGAACAGCCCTGGCATTCAGCGGCTTTCGTCTGACGTGTGATATTGCAGTTACATTGAGGACATTTCGTAGAATTCGTCATTTTAAGAAATTAGCAGATTCAAAGTAAAAAAGATCTAATGAAGAAGATTTGTATAATAAATACAAAGACTTAAAGCCTTTCTTCTCGTAAATGGATCGATTTATAGAAAACTTCCATGTTGTCTCAAAATTTGAACCAACCGCGGTCAAGGTCACAAGCTTGTATAATTTTGATGTGAAAATGTCTGCTAACGTCTTGCTACATTTTGTTATCTTAAGTGACCCATGCGTATGTTTAAAAAAAATTTAAATTTAGATTGTGTTGACTATCGCATCAAAGTAAGGTACCACGACTTCTTGTATACATCATATTTAGACTTACTTGAGGGAGGAAATAAGAATGGGACTATAACTGTACACTAGCACATAGATCGCAGCATTTCCGTTCTCCAAAAGTGCAAACAGATCATCATAATCAAAAGGAATAAACGAATTTGATCACGTAATTTGCAACCAGAAGCTTAAATACAGTAGGTGATACACGCATGCATAGTATGTAACTTCCCAAAAGGTCTCTAAAAAATCTCAGACCAATAATAATGATTCACCAGATAGTGAGGGAGATACGGCATTCATTGAAAGTAATCATTTTTTTTCAAAAACTGCAATTTCCAAAGCTAGTGCATATATTTTAACGTGAGTTGACATCAGTTGTACGAGTTTGTGGGGTCTATTCACACGATCAAGTGAGCTAACAAAGCAGTTGAAGCCTGCTAAAAGTGGAAAGAGCCCACTTTGCCGCACACCTTAATATAAATATCCTTTCAAAAGTTAACGCAATCTGTACTTGAGCAGCTAGATATTTTGATATTATTTTGCTTTCGGTCATCAAGTTTCCTATTTTTTAGCGCCCACCGAAACTTAATTTTATCTAGTGTTCTTCATTTTGGGTAAAACTAGAGAAATATATCGAATAACGTTCAAATAAGTAAAACACTGAGTTTATCTAATGGAAGCATTTGTGCTCAAAGTGCTGGGATAAAACACCACAGACGTATTGTAATCACACATTTAATTTGGCGCATTTACTTAGCTTATATTTTGCTTCAGTTATTTCTATCTGAACTCCACCATTAAATCGTTTTATTTTTTAAATGGAGGTGCTAACTGAACAATGTACCGAACTTTAAAACACAAATTCTTCTTGTAAAAGTGGGTTGCAAAATATATTAGTCATAAGCTGTTTAATTAATTCAAAATAAATCAACTTCTGTAAAATCTGCTGCGTAAAACAATGGCAAGAATGTTCTGTAATTAATATGAAGGTTTTAGTTCATGCGTCTCTAAATTTTGCTCAAGAAGCATACAATGTAAACCACCTTGCTCATAACGGTATGTCGACTCTATTCAATATACTCCAGAAACGAGCAAAAAGTTGCAATTATTCACAGAATATGTAAATACGCACTTCGTGTGTACGTACTAGCTAAAAGGCACACAATTCACCGAAAACTAACAAGCTATTTTTGAATATTACTTAAAACCCTTTGAATAAATATTTTCTATGTGTCTTCTGCTGGAAGGCATTTCCATGCGGAAAAATGACAACAAACTTGCAAATAGTAAAATGTTACTGAGAGCGCATATATATTTAGGAATGTTTGCAAAACAAAAATTGGAAAGTAAATGAGCGAGCATTATTAAAATAAGCCTGACTCGGTCACTCAACAGCTTTTTTGCGTGGTAATTCAATTTAAGCTGAAAAAATAAAGCTGCAGGCAGACTCGTACATAAAATGGAACGAAACGCTGTAGTATCGAGCAGAGACCACTTTCATTTTTGAGTTAGTACACAGAACGTCGGCATATGACACGACACTCTTATTGGGCAGTAGCCAGCACCTTTCCGTGGACACAGGCGAGATATGCAGAAAGGCCTTTGGATGCAAAAAATGTAGAGCCATAAAATAAATTACATAATTTAAGCTTTCTTATATTTATTTTTGCGTTCATAAGTGAAAAGTTAATACAACAATTAACAGATTACGTAAGGATGCCTTACAAGCAGTACCGTCGAAGTTTATAATATAGTTTATTACTTTTGTTGTTGTTTATTTACTTTCATTAGTTTAAGTTAAGATTGGTTTGATTTTATTTTACTTTTTTAGGTTAATTCGTTTTTTGCTTTTCTTTAGGCTGGTTTTGGTTTTGTTCAATTTTTAGTTTATTATTTAGTTGTATTTGTTTTAGTTTCTTTTATTTTATTTAGTTAAGTTAAGTTGTAGTTTTATTAGTTTAGTATTTAGTTTCTTATTCTGGTTTCCCTTTTTCCCTGCTACAACTCACCAATATAACGCCTATTAACACCAGTAACATATTACCGAAACCTGCTTTTTTGTAACAGAGGGAGTTTGTTTATAAGGGGTCTTTATCCTAAGAAAGACTCAAGGCAGTGCAAAGCAGAAGACACTAGAAATCTAATGTTCCTGCCATCTGTATGATTGGTTCTAAAACGCTCTTTTTACCTCATCTATATAAAAAGAGAAGGTTTCACAACATTAGTGCCGTATGAGTTATTCGCATTTCGAGTATGTAGAAAAAAAGAGTACAAAGATTAAGGTTTATAATATCTCTCTTATGATAGCAACTATGCGTTCGCACATAGATACTATTGTGCGTTTGGATTGTCAGAAAGCACTATTTATGGCATACCTGTCGTCGGGGACATCACTGGCTAATAGAACCACATATTTAAGTAATAATCCACTCTACAACTCATCGGAATCTAATGTGGAATTTCAGCGGTAAACTCGTTGGGCTCTTAACAACACGATGATATCTGGGGAATATGCGACGGTCAGAATTATTAACTGAATGATCAACTGAAGCTGGCCTGACCTTCACCAATAATCGCCCTAGGGAATTGGCGAACGGTTTTAACATCAGAGTATACTTAAACCCCAAAACACCCATAGGCATCTATCTGAACATAATGTCCAGGATCTTATGATCTATTGTCCAAGTAGCACAATAGCTGATTTGTCTGTACTAAAGTTGTTGGGTGAACAATCAGGATGGAGGTGCTTGGGAGTTATATTGTACGCAGCTATTGTTCTCGACATAAACGGAAAAGCCAGACTAATGTACTTCGGGAGTGTGCTTCAGCCGAGATGATTAATTTATCCTACACGATTTGATGAAACTAAAATCACAATGCACGTTTACGGCCCTATTAATCCTGATCTGCCTAAGTAACGGTTTGCCGAGAAGAAAGGTCCGACGGCCTAAAAACCTCTTTCTGGCATTTTGGAATCCACGATGCCAGGGAAACAGAATTCTGTTTAGAACGTTTACGGTTAGTTTAAAGGTGCAGTTATCATTGTTTCTGCATTTAGCATTTGTTTGCATGTTCACAGCAGTTGAGCCTCTAGAGGTCCCAAGGTTCAATAAATCTTCATGGCTATACTTGATAAAATATAGGACGATTTTAATACTAATTTCTGACAACTATAAGATCAGTTCCCTGGAGGAAAGGAAAGGCTTATGATTAGCTAATTAAAATGTCGGACCCAATACCAGAGTGACGGACCCTACTGTTCATAACGGAGATTTTTATCTGCTTAACTGGCTGAAGATCTTTAAATATATTTTTAATTTTACCCCGAAAATACTTATTAGAATGTACTGATTATGCGGGAGGAAATAATTGGATATGTTTTCTTCAAAGTGATAAATGTTCGCAAAGGTATTTTTTAGGCAGAGAATATTTGTGTCTAAAATAAGTCATTTAGTTCGATTTTAGGTCCCTAAAGCGGAATGCCTGGAAAACTCTCTTAACCATGCAAACATAAACAACGTAAACAGAGGCTGTTCATTACACACTACTTACCAGTTGATGAACGTTAACCGATCGCTAAGAAACCTCACCCTCCCGCTTTGCCTTGGGGCTCATTCTCGAAATCTGTCAACAACCACAGAACGACTAGTAGTGTAAACTGATCGATTCATCGTTAAGGTCAAGGGAGGCTAGCATGGCCATTCCTGGCTCATTAACTGCCAGCTTTCAGTAATTCGCAGACCAATTTGGTGCAACACTCGAGGCTCGTACACGTATCAAATTAATAAGAAGTCAAACGGCCTAACGATTGAGCCACGGTTTCGTTATATTGCGGGTAAAGCTCTGCCTAAAGCACTAGCCGCCTTGTGGCTGCTGGCTCTGCTCGAGAGCGAGTCTCAAGGCAAAGAGGAAAAGTGAGGTCTGCAAGCGATCGGTAAACGTTCATCAACGAGAGTGAGTATTTCCTATCTAAATCGGCAAAACACCTAGCCATGGCTAACTGGTTAGAGCATTTCACATGGGCTTTAGATATGACTGGCTAATGAGCCAGAAGCGGCCATTTAAGACTTACTTGTCTTTACTGGTCATTTTACCTACACATTAGCTTTTCTGATCCCATCATCAAGGCACAGATTAGCACACTGAGTTTAATAATTAATACAGAAATTGCGAAAACTGTCAAAAAGTTATGCATGAAAACTTGTGTACTTATAAACGATGCAAAAATTTGCTCTATGCAAATGCTTTGCCGAAGACTTTGACGAATATAAAAAAGTGACGAGGTGAGATGATTGGGAAAAAGGGTTGCCGTTTCAAAAAGTGAACAAGTGTTCCATTATGTATTGTTTTATTTAAATTTATAATGACGAATCTACTCTATATTTCTTTCCAATATTCAGACTGTATAATGATAAATTGACCATCTTTCGCACCAATAAGAATCCTTTCTGGAAATTGTAATCGAAAAAATTGCGATAATCAGAATGCTTTAATCGTCCTTCATTTGCTAGCCACACGATTGAGGTATTACATTCCTAGTTTTCTAAATGTTAGGCTATTCATATAAGAACGCTATAATAGGGCATCGTAAGACAGGCTTCGTAACGTTAGTTCAGACCATGCATTGTAAATGTACATGAACAGTACTTGTTAAACGGCCAACATTGCTATGCTTCGGAAAAACGTTTATACTTATCAAGCCTACGGCTAACGACTAGACATGAATTATTCATGTCATGCAACTTAACGCTTTCATTTTGCATGATCGACAAAATATGCATAATTTCGAGATTTACTGTCCTCAAGAAAGTTAGAGATGCAATCGGTGTACATATGAATGTTAAATCCAAAACAATTCGTTTCATATTGAAACAGTGTCATTTTTTGCACATGAGTTACCGCGAGAACCAACATACGAAAAGTTTGAAATAATCTATTAGTTTTGGTTTTCATTCTTTACCAGTTTCACTAGTTTTTGCTTTTGTGAAACAGCCGGCGTCACTGACAATTAAGAAGGCGTCCAAGGGGTCTTTGAAAGAGTACGATAGTGGAAACTTTACGGTGGCGTATACAGGACACCTAAGCGAATTTTTGGACATCCAGGACATAATTCAACCATAAGGTAAATTCATTTTTCTAGGAATTTTGATTAGGATATATCCCATAGCCTCCATTTTTATGATTCTCCAAGTTATTCAGACCAATGAGGACCAAGTCAACGTTAGTTTGGGTGTTACCAACACCGCTGAAAGAACTGGGTCCATGGCTCAGCGATAAATTATCAATTTTAGCTAACTGATTGCACTCAAAACTAATCGGTATAACCGTAACGTTGTGTGTATTTGCGTGACGCTACAACTAAATGGTAAATGTTTCTGCTTTTTGGCAGGGGACCCTTACTTGCCAATGCTCATGAGGTTATTCCCATGAGGTTATAGGCGAAACGACAGGCTAAATTCAGTTAGCAGAACATCCAATCCCTGGAGAAAAAATACTTGCTTTATTTACCTGACATTGGTTTTCTATAAATAATCTAAACCCTGACTTGTGTGCATACGTTTCTTGAAGGCTTCAAAGGAACGAAGCCTAGTAATACGAAAAAGAAATACTTAAAACCCGCTTTGATCAGACAGTTAAATAAAAAGCGTGACGGGGATTTCGTATTCTTTCATCATTACTTTTTAAGTCTTACTTTTCTGGAACATTCTGCCAGATAATGCACCTTTCATTCATTGGTAGTTTTGCAAATTGCGCTTTATGGTGATTAGAGTAAAAAACTTACACATTTGTAGCCGAGTGCATACTAAGGAGAACCAAATGCTTCAACTAATAGTTGTTCCAAAGGGCATAAATCACAAGAGCTAGTGAGAATTTACGTTCGCCGCCAGCACCCTGTTGCAGATAGTTAGACAGGATCAACTTCGTCTATATACAATTACAGCACATAAACATCCCGGAAAAGTAAAGGCAGCACGCATAAATGACATCAAGGAGGAGAAAAATGACATTAATAATAAAGTGCTGGTTTTTTCGAGCAGAGCAACCGGCAGACAAGACTTTTGGTAGGAAGTACGATTTTTGATCAAAAAAGTATGATATCAGTGCACATACCGTCCGAAGCTCGACTGCATTTTTGACCTAAGTAAAAAGAGCAACAAAGCTGTGCTTTCTGTTTGAGTGGATTGCATAAAACAGTTGCAATTGCATTTTAATTTAGCGAAAACGCTAAATAATGAGTATTTGTCAAATTAAGATTATTACTGAGCATAATTATGACTTTAACATAAAGCGGTCACGTTTTCAAAGGCAACAATAAGTTTTTGTAAAATGTTATTCATTTTACTTAAAGTACTGTCGACAATGTATCCCAAAGTTGTATTATTCTCTGCATAAAGCGAAAATGTATCTTAATTATTGTTGTGTGAATTTCATCTATTAAAAGAGGACTTTCGAAGTTCAATCATGGTTCTTGCGGAATCCCAAGAACTCAAGAATTTCACGAATATCTTTTCTCTTCACGTATATATCGCTGAATTGGGTCAGGCCCCGCGCAAAAGAACTCATTTCGTCCGGCGACAACTGCTATTTTGCATGTCGTTTGTTTTAAATCTCAGAAATATGTCTAGAAACTGAATTTTCACTCGCAAGGTAGTCCTATCAACTAATTAAATCGTGATACGAATAATTCCAGTTAAAATATCACGACGAGTTAATCGTAAAGTCTGGTTGCGTTTTTTGGGTGAAACCTTTGGTGTAGTTAAAAAAAAAACATTGAAAATGCTCTACAGCGTTGTTAAATCAAGCTAACGGAAATCACATTCACTTTCAGAAAGTTTATTGACAATCCACTTCCCTTTCATTTCGTCCTGGTTCAGCGCAATTCGGAGATGACGTTTAAAACAACAATTATTATAAAGGCACTTATTCAGGCGTTATTCCACGTCACGAGAACGATCACCCTGTAACTCACAAATGGAATGCTAACAACAGCCATTTACTCCAACAATTGATGTTTGTTTTTACTACGAGAGTTATCAAATTGAAATTATTTTGCCAAACTGTCTTCCAAAAATAAGCAATCCATAAATCCTATAATTCTTATATCAGCCCAAAAGAATCAATTGGAAAATTCAAAGCACTAGGTTATTCAGGTCAGAGACCCGATAAAAAAAACCCACCAATCATCTCCTTCTACTAACAATATGCTCGGGCTTGTTTGAAGACCTCCGAGGCAGCAGCAACTAAAAGTTTTGCAAAAGCAGACAACTCTTTTTCGGTCCCAGACTGTATATGCTAAGAATAGGGTTGGCTAGTTGGATAAAAATTATTCGTCTACAAGATTTCACGCTTCGGTTGCAATGCAGTGTGTTCAACTTGGTATGTCAACCCCTGCAGGCATACACAATCATCAATTTCCATGCACCTGTTGCGAGGCGCCTTGCATAGGCTGTAGATTAGACATGCATTTTCTTGGAACAAGTTTGCCATCAATTATATCAGCGTATCTAAAAGAAGCCAAGAATTTACGGATGTCATAAAATCTAATTGCTTGTGCATCAGGCGTATATCTTAGGCGGAGCTGTGTAAAATAATAACAGAAAAATAGAAAGGGCAATAAGCAAATTGAGCCAGCTGTCAGACAAACGTAATGACAAGACAGTTGCCAATTCCTGGTCGTTTAAAATAGGGGCTCAATATATTTTTTGCAGGTGACCGATTATTTAGCAAAGTAACGTCTGACATCTATGTAAAACTGCTTTTCAACTTTGCAAAGAACATATGTCCTTCCGAATATATTTAACTTGATGTGTGCATTTGTCCACGAGGATACCGTCCATCGCATAAGGTATACAAGTATTATTCAAATAACGGCCAATGTGGATTGCTGAATTAGTACTTATTCGAAATAAAATTTCTCAGATCAAAAAGCAAGGGAGCCACAGGCGCATCGGAAGAAAATGCTTAATGGTACTCGTATTTGTTCATAATAGGAAAAAGGGATCTTGGAGAAGAAAGTACGTAAAATACCATGAAGGCAAAATATCAGCAGTTTGTTAATTGTTCAGAGTAAAAAATGTCACGCAAAAAACAAACCATTTATAATAGTATGACATATACAAATAGCAAGTAAGGAGTATGGTGACCAAAGGTTCTTCCATGTTTGATATGAAAATAATTCCAACTGGATGACAGCGGGATTGTTGGTGGAAATGACACTGTTCGCAGTCCTCCGGCGTAAGCTCTCACTATAACAGTATGTCTATGAACTCGTGCAACATGCCGAAGTTTGCAAAATATTGATGACAGTTGACCGAATTGTAAAAAAACTCGAGTCTTTCGGCGGGATTTGAACCCGCGTACCAGAGAAGACCTTTACTGGAAGCCAACGCTCTAACCGCTAAGCTGCAAACGCCCCAATTCGCTCCATGAGTTTAATTACAGTCGGGTCAACTCAAATCAGCAAATCAGTCAAACCTCCTAATAAAATATTGATAAGCATTCGTAAGTCGGCATTAACGCATTAATGCACGAAAAATAGGAAGTTAAAATAAACAACCGTATGCAAAATTGGTACTTAAAAGAAATATAAGAAGTACTAATTCTTTAATAAGGAAAACGACATTTTCTTAATAATCCTCAGTTTTCGTAGGCTTAAAAATCGCTATATTAGCATAGGAAAATCCTTTAATATGGGACTACTCCCAAATTCTCCTAAATTAATGACCATTACCTTTAATAAACTTAAGTTATATGGCAATATTTCTAAATAAAGGGCTTTCACAGGATTAAACCAAAATAACGTGATCAAATATAAACAAAACTAGCACGAAAAATTTCCTAATGACCGTTGCACTATGGCGTACATATACTGTTTTAAAATGGCTTTTCTTAAATACTATTGAAATCCTGCATATACTATAAATGAGGTGTAGATCTTCCATGAAATTCTAATTAAGACTTTACGATTTTCACTGGCTTTAGTCAATTGACCATAAATGATGAGTTTATTCTACATTGACCATAAATAATGAGTATATTCTATGTGCTTATCAAAACCTTCAAAATGAAATATATCTTAATAGTTTTTACACAAATAACCAGCTTTTAAACATTTTTTTTCATGCAGCTGTCTTTGTATGTCAT
>UYRU01000153.1:0-10146 GCA_900617775.1 Dibothriocephalus latus | reverse complement strand
GCATTTCCGCCACCTGTAGTACCGTTCGGCGAGTCGTTCCCTATAACAATATCTTACGGCAAAAACGTTCGCTCAAGTGAGACGTCTAGGCAACGCAGGCAGTCAGTCAAACATGCTTGTAGCCGAAGGTCATTCTGGTGTATTCATGTTAAAATATCACCGCCATGCTAGAATAAGTAATTTTCAGACGAACGTATTTGCATAGCCAGCTGAAAATAATCATAAAAGGGGCTGATTAAAAACACGAAACGCATAAAGTACCCTGCTTACCGCAATGATTTCATTTTTAATTGTTCTCGGACCAGAAAAAAACAGCAAGCACACACAGGGTGTTCGCGGAAGCCGATGCAACGGCTACTGCCTTCTGGTTTAATTCACATTTGGTAGGGTTGCCCGTGGATGCCCAAATACGCAAAGGATTTAGTAAAACATGTGTCTATAGTCAAGTTAAGATTTTTAATTTGAAGGGACGCAGAACAATCTTAAACTGTTTTGAGTATGTTGAGAATCAACTGCTCGGCGAAAACCTTGACAATTGTTTTTCTACGGTACGCTGAATCGAGAAAGCACAATGACTTAGCTGCTTCTGCTTAGCTGGGTAATCACGCGCGAATAGAGCCTGCAAATTCGGCAGAGTGTTACTGTATGGGTTAGACAAACAGTGAACCTCAAGGATGCAGTAACGACGATAAACGTCTCAGACAAGTGGCCTGAACGCACCTTGAACACCGGCAACAAATGCCGCAATTTGAGTTGAAATAAGCCTGTGGCAGTATTTCAACTGTATTGTACAAATAAAACGTCCAACTGTTTTTTTCACTGCACGTATTTCTGGCCAACTTTGATGACGGATTCGAAGTATGTTATAACCGAGTGTGTTCCTGTGGCAACACCGGTCTTGTCCCCCAGTTACGTGTTAGGAAGAAAAGGCGGAACGGGATAGCAGATAGAACTTTGCTGTTACTAGTTATTTTTGTACGTCAGCGTTGTTTTCTTTCTTCGATGGCTCGTGTCAGCCTAAAGCAGCAGGTCTTGTCAGTAGCAGCAGAATCTTGGGTCGTCGGCAGCGTCACCAGCAACAGTGACCGGGGCAGTCTCGCTTGCGCGTGACATCTTTTTCGTTGCCTAATATCCGCCCTTTCAAGGTCGCTTGTAATTGCATGAACCGGTCACCAGTAAGATTCCATTGTTCAGGTACCCTCAGGATTGCCCGAGTGATAACTCGCGTCCGGGACGTCCCAACGAGGTATAATTGATTAATCCTTTTTCCCTTGTTGCTAATTTCTTCTTCTCGTCACAGGTACATCTTTGAGGGTGGTTATTTTTGTGCACTTTCCTAAAATGCAATGACTAATACCCATTCAGCCGGGATAAGCAGCTCTGTGTCCGTCGACTAGATATCGTAAGGTGTAGTCAACGGGCGGGTAAGGGTATAAATGCCATTACAGTCATCAAATCTAGCTCAAATGACATACACATTGATTTGTTTTATTCATACTTTTTACCACCGATTACAATTCATGACAAATTATATGACCGTTAACCACTTCAAATTTCAATGTAGAATCACTACTCACACGCATGAACGAGAAGTTGGAGCAGGGGTTACATTCTGGAGTGTAATACACCTTGTTTCACAACCATTAAAATCGTGCAGGCAGGACGAAAGTACGTTCTCGATACAAACTTTCCGTTATAGATCTGCAATCCACAAATGTTCATCATTCCTGTTCATCACTACCGGCGGCAGCATTATAATGACCAAGTCGGGCAGCAAGTATCGTGGTTAATACTAATACCCAAACAGTACTACTTGTATGAGTTGGCGTGCGACAGATGAAGACCGTTTTTGCGTAAGGAATTGACGATAATATAGGGTTCCTCCAACCCAGGCTTCTGGTAAGACTGATATGATTGGACTGTGTATAATATAAGAAATAGCTTATAAAGGGCTTAACGCAAACAAATTACTGCAAGGCGAGGGGTTCATCACTCATCAGACATGCTTGGTCAATCTTGACTTGTTTACTCTGGGTTAAAGACAGCTACGTGGTGACCCATTACGGGCATTTCGCATGCTGTGGGGTCAGGATTGTTGCCTCGAATTCAACAATTTATTTGACCTGGCCACTACCGATGGCGTGCAATGAAACCCCCTCGCATTACGTGTGACAGGGACAAGACCAGACCCAAGAAAAATAATTTGCTTCAAAAGAGTAATTCAGACATAGGAGGCCCCTCCTGCGGAGATTGTGGTGTCCTTATACCCCATACGGAATCCAAGGCTTCTTTGTTTATATCAAAGTCTGAAAATTCACCACTTAGCTAAGTGCTGTGTAAACATTTATCAAAATGTTTCTGGTCTCCAATACATTTTCCGCAAGATTAACTGTATTAGCCGATAAAGGTGGATTGGAGGCCAGACTTACAAACATTCTTATGCAGCCGATAGCAGTTAATCGACATAGAATTTTAAATTGACGAGGATAGTCTAAGAGATACTCAGGCAACACTTGACCCAATATAATTATGTTGCTCCAAGAGAGTAATTCAGGCATTGAGTGCCCTTCCGGCGCACATTGTGATTTCTCCATCCATGGACATCTTTAGTGTAACTAATGTCCAAGTCTCCCGCATCTTCTAATAAAGGGTGGACTACGGATCTGACCTTTAAAAATTCTTACGCAGGTAATACTAGTTATCTGACATAGCAAGTTAATTTGATGCGGAGAACCTAAGAAAGCAAGTAACATTTTATTTGAAACGCATCATTACAAAATTCTCAGTAAAATTTTTTTCATTTACCGTAAAAAAGCATCGGCACTGGAAACCGCATATCTCAGGCTTACGACTTATCTTCGCTCTATGTGGGTGGATGTTGCGAAAACAGTAGGGGTAAGGAATCAGTCTGCGTGGGTGGAAGTCATGGTGCCATGGAAAATAACACTGGATCCTTTTGTGCACGAACTCGTACCTGGCGCAATATCCCGTGCTGGAACGGAAAAACCCGTGCCTCCGCAAAAGATGTGGGAGCAGGTGGAAAACATTTTCGGTAGGTAAGCTTTCCTGTTTGAGCAACAGCACGTAGGGTAGGGTCAGTGTCAACTCAAAAAAACCGTAAATTTCTAATAGCAGGTCAGAAAACAGAACCTACTGTTACTGCAGGATTAAGCTTATGCAGTTGCATAAACAGTGATAGAATGCCAGACCAATTCGATTTGTAAGTGTCTTGAGGATAGTACTCATCTTTTCCACGCCACCCGCATGTTGTAGTCGGCGTGTTGTGGCCATATGCACTTTGGACGAGGGCCTTGATAACGTCTTTGGTCCTGGTAGATTGAGGTAAGAGACCGACCATTATGTTTAAGTACGCAGAGTGAAATACTATGTGATTTAGAGGCATGTGATCACCACCTGAGGTCAATATCGACCGCAGAAACCAGTACTCTTTTACTAACGTCTTATGGCAGCCCAATGTTGGATTTTCTAGCACTACGGAAGCCGCCTGAGTTGTTAGAGTAGGAAGGACTCTGTACTGAACATGCTCGGTGTATAAACCCCTTTTATTTGAGTGGCATAATTTTCTTTAAATTTGGCACTTGAAAGTGCGCACAATCTGGTGTTTCACGCAAATTAATGCCGTGTTAATTTCCCCTGCACCCTATTTCCTACCTCCCACGCATAATAACTTCTTATCAATACTGCTTCCGCAACAACCGCCCACATGGGCCGACGCTAAGGACTCGTGGCTCACGCATTTAATCTTATTAACGGTTAATGAAGGGCTTTATGGCTGAAGATTGTAAAATGGTAATTTCAAAATAAAGTGTACACCTTCCTCGACGTCTGCCTTAATGCGATATCACGTCTAAGTTCCTGTGCAACACAAAGAATCTCGGCTACATCAAATCCTTCGTAGGTCAGGTTTGGAATCCAGATTGTCGCAGTTAACATATCCTATGGACATGTGCTACAAGGTGATAAATAAGTGAAAGTATTTAGATGGCTGGCAACGTTGGTAAACTTGAAATATATGCACGAAACTTGTAATTAATCAACTGCAGGGGAAGTGTTGGAATGCTTGATCAAACCACCGAAACTGAAACCAGATGCTAACATTCCAGTATTCCTCTCGACTCACGGCACTTATTTTCTATACGAATGGGTTTCCTGTTTTATTGGGAAAACAGTTTTACTTGGACATAAAAATTCTTCGACTTCGGTTTTTGCCTATCCGCTTGACAATAATCACCTCTGTGATCCCAAATCAATGTTGCGGGTTTTTCACGGACACCAACCAACTTTTTAAAGACCTACGCCAACGTAGACTACCAACATAGGAGGAAGTAACTAAACAGCTTGAATATCTTGTGCCGTGTCGTCGTAATAGGCCAGTAAATGCGGTCTATCTTCCGTGGTCGATATCCATTTCAGGTGACAGTGGTTCACTCTGCATACGTGATAATAATAATCACTCCCTCTATTGAACCTATCAACAGCGCTTACACCCTACCTTACACCCGCAAAGTGTGTCCCAAGCCACAAAGAACATAACTTGCCGACCTGCCCGTGCCGATGACGTGGAAGTTATGAGTGGCGAACATAACGCACGTATATACCCCATTATTTTCATTTTATATGGAACTGTGAATTAACGACAGCTCCTGTTTCCCTACCTGCTCTTTAGAAACATTGCGGGTGTAGATTTTCCTCAGTACACACTGACCCTGCATTATGTGTTGTTGCTCATGTGGGATAGGTGGCCAAACCGATTTTTTGACGTCTAAACCCACAACGTCTGCGGAACATAGGCTTCGACAACTTGGCACGGGAGTTTGCGCTGAATCCCGTGTTTAGCACCACGTACTCTAGTTCAGGTTGACTTTGCTGCTTTTTTGCCCCCGCCCTAGACAGACTACCTCGCTACCTACACTGTTTACTCAACCACCTGCCAAATGGGGCGATATTAAGGTCATGAAAATACCAGGGCCTAACCGTAAGACACGGGATTATCGTATCCAATGTTTTTCACGTAAATGAGGGACTTTTTCTAAAGAATTTGAAATTGTTCTTTGAAAATGGAACTTATTCCCTGGTCATGGTCTGTCCTCTTCAATTTTAATCCTGCGGAAAATGCATTGGAGATCAACTACATTCCCATAATTAAGTAGAAGAGTTTTGGGTTGAAGAATTTAAATTTAAATTTTTTTAATTAAATACCGGCCTTTGCGATAAAATACGTGCACGGAAAAGTAGGACTCTGTCTCTGTCGAAATCAAATGTTTTTGTTATCACTTATAGAACAATACAACCTTATATTGAGTAGAATATTATTGCACATGAAAGCGTATTTTGGGGTCAAAAAAATCAATGGCTCGATTTGGGTCTATGGGTTAGTAAAATGATCAAAAAGAAATTACGAATGGGTTATATCAGTCTACCGCAGTACGGTGTTAATTCGTGGCAGATTAGGGTTAGGGGTATCTCAAAAGAGGAATCAGAAAACGGCCTTGTGTTTTCTATCCCACACAACTTGTATACTTACATGACTATGACTATGCTACCATTACCGAAGCGTCAGGAAAATAGAACTATTGTTCCAGTGGTAGCATCTTCTTCCTAACTGATATCTATCTATATAGATGCGTAAATAGATTCCAAATTTTCAAGTCAGTAGATACTGTTCTTTTTTAAGATAGTGGGGTTCCGTAACGGAAGATACCGCGGAAAAAAAAGGGTTTTCAATAGCACTTGTCCTGATATTTTTGCTACACAGGACGCATGAGTGCTCACAACGTTCGCGTTGATGCCTAGGAAACACAAGCTTATGAAGGATTACGTGATTAATTTTAAACAAACATTTTATCATGTCAATGACGCTGATTGCGCAACACATGGAAGAGGAGTTCGCACCTACTTTTAAAATGATACAGCAATTTTTAGTTAAATTTAGCATTTTTAACCAAGTCGTTCGTAATCAGTTTGATAACTATAGGTTGAAATTGATGAAGTCGTCACTCCCTTCATTCGATTTTTTTTATCTTAAAACAAATTCTCACAATCTATTGCAGTTTCATTCCCCATTCATTCTGCTCTGTAATACTGAAATTGTTAGACAATGCTACCATTACCGAAACATTAGGAAAATAAAACTCCTGTTCCAGTGGTCGCATGTTTTTCTTCTAAAGTGATATCTATTAATACACCTGCTATGCAGGATCCAGAATAAAAACTCCCTAAGCATAATCAATCTTACTGCTGTCAGAGGCATTCGTCAAACCAAAGATAGCACAACGCTATTCTAGGGTGGGAAGAGCAAGCATGTGGTATTAATATAAACTTATTTCCGGAAGAAGAGCCGTATATGGTACATAAACACATACCTGGGCAGCCATCGTGGAAATTCGATTTGCATAAGGCGATACTGCTAGCTTATGCGGGTAACTTAGGCCTATGTCCTCAATGTTTTATCTTTCAATAAAATTACTACTTTGAAGGATTGGGGGTCCAGAATGCATGGCAGGCCAAAGCGCAGGAAACCACAGGAAATTTCGTATGCTTCCTTGACGTCCAACTCGAGAGCGTAAGCAAATCTATGTTGACTGACGTGTCTCTAGAAAATAGTCCATGTAATTCCGCAGGACACACTTATCAACTTTCTAACCTGAAGACACCTGACCGACTTCCCCGATTGCATACACGCACGCTCGAACAGTGGCCGATGCTGGAATAGGGTTCGTAGAAGGGCGAAACATTTCGAAATGTGTGAGCATGTCATCCTACGTTTGCAGATGTTATAGTTCAGAAGAGTTTAGTGTATTTATGTTAATAAGCAATGACTTTGAATACCCTATTGAAGATGCGTTGTAAAAATAGTCAACATAAAATACAGAACATAAATGCCTTACTATCAAACACTGAGTGGCATATGCATATGTTGACTTTTTTCAGTAAAACTTACACAAACATACTGAGGATCGTCGATAAAATTATCAAATAGCAGAACTTTATTCCATTCACCCCTTAGCTCTCCAACGAAACGTTCGTCTTTCCACTCAGGGTATATGTTCATCAGAAATCGTCTTCTACTCGCAATGTAGGTCGTAGACTGCCTTACCTTATTTTCAAAGGGAAATTACGTAAGTGCCTAATGTGATGCATATCAAGACATTAATGTCCATTCCTTTCCGGGCACGCAAATTCTGGGCTTTTAAAAGGGTCTTCCTTGTAGACAAGGCACTTCCCAAGATATAACATTAGTTACAAAATATGTTTGCGTTACTTCCTATAGAATCAGGCATCATTTCTAAATAAGACCAATTTCTCTCAGTGTTACATCCCTGTCGGTTGTGGGCGAGGTTTTCGTTGATGAGAGTCGCGAGTTTGTATGTTTTCGCCAGCTCCTGGGTAGACTCTGCCGTCCGCATAGTCGAGGTCCGAAAAGTTGCTGTATTTTGTTAAATACTCTTGTGCGAAATTCTTACCGCAGAGCACACTGGTGGACATTTTGACTGCGTTCACCGGGTATTTTGACAACTAAGCCTGTATAACTTTCAAAAATAAGTTGACCGAGATAGCAAGCACGAGCAAGCATCGCCTAATTGAGTCTTACGGACATCCAACTTTGTTTTACCGAAAGGTTTTGCCGAATACCTGAACGACTATTTTTAATACACGCCATTGACAAAACATTCCACTTATGTGGTACCAGGTTCTTACTGTATAATCAACCTTGTGCAAGGTCTTTAAAAGTGTTCTGCAGTATGCACGATAGTGTATAGTGCGGCCTGCATAAATTAGTAAATTCCGAGAGATAATGTAGTGTGCTTGACTACTGGCCATACAAAGTTTTTCCAAATGGGCCGCATTTAAACTTTTTTTCCGTGACCCGACCTAGCCACTTCTGTTCCTTGAATGACGTGCTACATTTTGAGACGTGCTGTAGTTAATATATCCTGTTATGTCATATTCCTACCGCTAACTACCACGGCTGAAAAGTTTATAATTCTCACATTTCTGTGCCTGTCCAAACAAGGGGTACAGCGTAAACGGGGTCATTAAAAATTTTTTTAACCCTATGATTCCCTGTGTCTTATAATATTTCTCCACATAAAAGGATACCTTCTGTAAACTTTTGTCAATTTTCCTATACTTTGTAGTTAATTATTGCTCTGAGTTAATCATATTCACATGAACATGAAAATCAATTTGTGAAGACAGGTGCTATCTAATTTACACATTCACAAGTATTTTTGGGTGTGTTTTAGAGATTTCATATACACCTTTTGTACGTGGCTGGATAACTGACTGAATTATTCATTTTAATTTACGAATTACAAACGGACAATCGGATTTCATATACCTTGGATATACCTGTGATTTACTCTTTATTTATTAATTCCAACAGCATTTCCGAAGGCAGTAATTACGTTGAGGTTCACCGATAAGGGGCGGATTACGATGCTGACATCCAAAAGTTACTAGGCAGCAGGTATAATTTGGTGAGCTTAACTAATTTAAATTGACGGGGAGAGACTAAGTGAGATTCGGATAGGTGAGTTGTAGTTTGAAAGCATAATTCCAAACTCTTCTCCATTTCCCATGAGAAACATAGGGTATGCAAACCACCTTAACGCCGCCGCATGCGGGTAGGGATTACAAAAACAGTATGAGCAGAGATTCGGACTGCGTTTGAGAAATCAGGGTGCAACGGGAATTTACACTGGACCTCCTTGTGCAAAAACCCGGACCTGGCGCAATGTCTCGTGCCAAAACGGAAAAGCGTGTGCGCCCATTAAATGCGCGGGATTAGGCGCAAAACAAATATTTTATTCAATCTTTCCTGCTTGAGCAACGGTATCGAAGGGAGGTCAGCGTGCACGAAAAAAAAACGGTTCTCAAGGGAAGGTCTGACAATAAACACCTGTTCGTTTGTTCACGATTAAGCTTATGCAGTTACAAAAACAATAAAATAATGGGAGTGCTTTATGGTTAGTATTAATCATTTCCACACAACCTGTATGGTGAAGTTGGCGTGTTGTGGACGTAAAGCCTGGGGACCAATATATGTTTGCCGATGTTGGTACACCGAGGTAGGGAGTGCTTATGATTGTCAGCTAGGCGAAGTAAAACACTGTCATCAGGGGGTGATGGTGGCATGTGATCGTCGCCTGGAGTCGGGATTGACCGCACCGGCTATTGCTAGGTCCGTATAGAAACCTTGGCTGTTGCCCATAGACAACCCGGAAGCTTGCTTTGGTATGGAGTCACTTATTAATATTGACTGAAATAAAAGTGGAAATCAATCTAGTTTAAATTCTGTGTATTATCCAAAGCCGATATAACCAAATATTCCACAAGCCCCTCGTCCACTAAGTGTCTGCTAAGAAAATAATTTGTTTCCTATAAACACCAGATTTCCGAGATGTAAAAATCTCTTAAAATTAGATTAATAAATTTAAATAGTTTTTTTAATTCAAAAACGTAATGGAACATTTTTTTTATAAAAACAACTTTTCCTAAGTCAAAATATATTGTGCATAACACCATTAGTGTATAACAAATTATTGATTATCGTCGAATGAAGTGTGTCATTATTTTCTTCGTTTTCAGTGCCTTCATGGGTAAATTAGGCTTCCGTTTGACCTTTTAAACCTTTAAAATAAGATGAACGTAGAGAGCATTTACCGAGATAAAGTGTACATGGATACTCTTTATTATGAAGATGGCCATATTGCTCATGTTTAGAAATGTCTCAAAAGAGCAAACCACATTGTCGAGAATAAATAATGTCCGCACAGGAATTCCGATATTGTTATTTCTTATTTTAATAATAAAACTCTTCATAATAAACTAAATACTTAAAAAGTGTCCTAAATGGATACTCAGCTGACGCATTTCTGTGCAAATTAAAATTTTTCAAGCTATTGTCACAATGGAATTTGAGACTTTTGACAAAATCTTAAATTAACCAGAAGATAAACAATTCAATTTGACTGGAGATAAGTGCATTAATTCACGATGTGTTGTGAGCTTGCACATGCAAAAAAAATGTCCCTGGCCATTTAGTGCACATCATAGTACACAACAACCTCATTTTAAGTTAGAAAGTCCTTTCTCACGAAAGCTTAATTTTGGGGCAAAGAA
>UYRU01000152.1:0-10151 GCA_900617775.1 Dibothriocephalus latus | reverse complement strand
TCGCGAAGGGCACAGCCCAAGCCATTTATTTCCGCGACAATCATCAGGTATGGTAAAAATGGTGAGTTAAATGTATGCCCTCCTGCACGTTCTCTGTCCGTTCTCCCCCTGGCACGACCCAACCTAACTTACTATCTTTTATACCTCCCTACCCCTTCACAATCTTGCCTTGTATGAAAAGACATAAATTATTGCTCACAGGTTTCGCCTTTTATCCCTTCCTCTCATAAATGTTCTGGCCGGATGAGCATTACTTGAAGGCACACATATGTTTGCCAAATGGTCTTCCAAAAAGATTACTTAAAAATCCTGTAGGAGTGATTGCGCCTTGTGTGGCGTCCAGAAAGTGCAAATAAATGAAGTTGAGTATCGGTATTTACAGTTGACCTGCACATGAAAAATGAACAAAGACGTTGAACAGCGACCGGTTGCATAAATCGTAAGTTATTTAGGCTTATCAGGGAGAGTTGTGCTTCATTATCTACCGGATGCCATCTTCCGAAGCGCTCTTAAAACCGAAAGATGGCTTTTTCCGCAAAGATGGGCAGAATCCAATGTTTACATTTACTGCAAGAAGACGATCAAAAAGTCCGAGTAAAAGAAAATGGAAGGCAATGGATATAACTCGGAATGTATGCACGCCGGTCTTAAGCCATCTATTCTACAAAATTATGTTTAGTCAGACTTATGGATGCCAGGTTAATTCACTAATGCTTATTATGGTCATGCCTCATGCAGCAGATATAAGAATTCGACTAGGGGAATGAAATAAGACACTGCCAGCCTTTGAGTACTCTGATTGGCATGCTGCTTTTTAAGCCCAAGTTACATTGGTTGTAATTTGTCCATTGTATCGTGAGGACAATCGTTTAATTAGTCGGACCTACGGTGACTGCTGATACTTATGAAACATTGATGGGAAGAATCGTATATATTTTTTTCCAATGGAAGAGATTACTGTCATGTGGCTGCAAGACCAATTAGGAAGTATACTAACATGTGATCGAGCAACTTCCCCAGCCACGTTTGCACTCCCTGCTCACGAAGAACTTGCACTTTTTAGTCACTCTGGTCTGCATTAGTTTTCTGTTGATGTACATATACACATTTATTTATATGTGAAATAGCAATTGAGAAGGAGAACTTTTCCGTGTGGAATATATGTAACCCCTGCGGAGAAAATATTAAAGGCCTGACAATTTATATCGTATTTAGGAAGCTACGGCGATTGCAGTTGGCAAAAGAGCGTTTGGACTGCTGCCAAGGGAAAAATAATTAGGAGAACGGATAATTGCATGTATATTAAATCGGTTTCCAGTACTTTTCAATTAGCAACATCGTAGTAGACAGACCTGGTTAAATAGAAACCACGAATAAATTCCTCATATTATTTTCATCTTTAACAAAATATCGCATAACTTCCTGTTACATGATTAAATGTTGTGTGCGTTTTCATATGCTTTTTGAAAATGTTTAATTTGTTTAAATGTAAATGTTTTTTAATGTCCTTAATACTGAAATGTAAAATTTTCAAATATTTGGGGGTTAGAATGTTTATCTGTTTGTAAAATGCTTGTAAAATGTTTTGTAAAATGTCTTTTGGTAAGCCGTTTAGAACAGTTTCATGGATTTTAGGGTTAACTTTCAGGGATTTTATGACGCACATGCCTGAAAAGAACGCTCGAGACGTTACCAAAACAAATTTATATCTTCTGTCTTGTCTCAAATCTGTAATACCCATGCTCACGACCAACAGAATAATCAATATTTTTTGGTCACGGCCTTGACTAAACTGGCTACTCTTGCGTGACGATAAAAAATGAAATATCGATTATGTGACAAAACTGATAGGCAGGACTGTTGTGGCTTATATACAGAGTAACTAGTAAGAAGTTAGGTAGTCAGCAGTGAGAATCAGTGTCTCATTTCTTATTGCTTTCTTTGCATTTCATATTTGGTCCACTTGGAAGTTATGACCATTACTTTTTGGCACCGTGCCACGGTGGACTTTGCTGAGAAGGAGTCCTATTTTGTAGTCGAAATTTTATGCTTTTACTACGCATACGTCAATATTGAGTAATATTAATATATTTGACCAAAGTTCAAACAAGCGTATTAAATCAAGTCAAAAGTGTTGGTGTGCCGATCTGACAAATTCCAACTATGCTGGCACGGAAGTCCTGCTATAACTCAAAACCTTGAATTGTTCTGTAGACAAATATATGCGGACTCGTTTTTTATGTGCGTATTTGGCTGATAATAAACTATGTAATTTGAATTCTTGATAATTTTATATAAAGTAAATAAGCCTGCACTTTACTTGTTGTTTGTGTGTAGGGGTTAATAACAAAGAAAATGGAGTCGCGGCTTCTAATAAGTATCCCCTCGGGTCATTAGCAGAGCAGGATGATTTTTGTACGTTCCTCGAGGATGAAGTAGTCTGCGCTTTGGAAAATCTCAGAAAGCACGCAACTTCAACATTTGAAGAAGTCAAAAAGAACTTGCCAAAAAAATTTCGGCCTTGGATAGGTGAGTAAACTTTGCCCACTCTTAAGCCTTATTTTTCAGATAAAATGCTGTGTCAAAATCACAAGGCAACCTTTCATTTAAAATTTTGACAGTTTTTGTAACCCAATTAGGCTTTTTGTAATCATATGTTCCTTTTTACTAGTTGGCGTTCAGTAGTATCTTTCGAGATATAAGGGTGTTTATATTCAAGTTTTAGTTTTCCATTCTCATACGAAAAGCAAGATCTATCTACCAAAAAGTTCCCCATTTTAAATTATAATAAGAGATCTTCAAATGCTGGGAGAAACTGCGCCTACGATTTCGCAATGAACGCGACCGGTCAGAATCTCTACGTAACTGAAATTCGAAAAGTAGCTAAAAAGTTTCCTATGGCAAACAGTTCCCGATGGTTTCGTCTTCTCAACGACATCTGGGCAAATGACAGCCTTCTAATACTGTTTACTTGTAACTAGGAGAACTTTTTTTAAAATTTACAACTCGTGGATAACTGTGGATCATGTTCATTAAATTAATTAAGTAATTAAATTTACTGCAGACTTTGTGGTAATGTGCCTTTTTATTAATAACTATGTGACTTTTTTGTGTTTAGAGAGCTGACTTTCCTTTTTTGCAATGCATAAAATAAGCCACAAAGGGAATTAGAAACATTGTTCTGAAGTCCTCAGTAATGTGCTTTTAGCACACTGAAACTGTGTAGACAGAATACAGTAAGCCCTTTTTGAATTTGTTCCTTTTTTGCTTCTGCCTGAAACACCGGACACATTTAGTGCTTGCTATGACATGTTCAATGGATTTACGTTCTTTGTCTCGATTCCACCCATCATAGTAAGCCGAAATGATTACCCTGTGTCAATCTTTGTTGGTTAAATTACATGGCAATGAACAGACGCCTTGTGTTACACATGTGATTTACAAATGGGCTATCAAACAAAACAGTCTGGACTTCGTGAAAGAATGAATTAATTTTTCTCCCTTCTTTGAACTGCACTATTCGGGCCAACGTACTCATTGCACCGAAATAAAGTGACTGCACCATCTGATTAACGCTCAAGCATGCAGACCATCCAAATATTTCGTCATCACTAATACGAAATATATATAATCCGAAAGAATAATTAGCAAGTCACTTTAAAAATCTACAGCGATCAACGTTAACCCTCAGCTCGTGCGTAGGTAATACAACTGAGACCAACAGAAAATGTTTATCTGGGTAGGCACCTAAGTACCTTACATTACTTTGGAAACCGATGTTAAGAGTATGTACTTCTAGGAGCCTCGTGCATTTACCGTATAAGCTGTTTGGCTAATTGGCGCCAGGTCGACAAATTTGTCCGTTTTCCTGCTGGAATAGCCTCCAATCGTGAAAAAATGCTCCTTGAAAATACATCAGAATAGACAATTTGCAAAGGAAAATACAGAAAGTAAATTGTATATCTAACGAAATGTGAAGACCAAAAATTTGAGCGGGGACATTTATCACACATTTGAGGTGTCTGTTGAGTTGACTTCAGGCGCAACATGCTGTTTGCTAGAAAAGAGTTCGGTTCAGCTCAGTATACTGGAAGTAAGAAGGAGCAGGGTTGGCTCAAATCCAACGTTAGTCAGACATTTCCTATGCATTTAAGCGCTGTGAACCAAAACTTCTTGCTTATGCGTATTGTACTATAAAAGTGTATTAATTAATACCAGAAACATTCTAATTATATCTGTTCAGGGAACAGAAAATTTCGTTTGATTTTACTTTAATTGAGGTAGGTGCAAGTATGAGATAGTAAATTATTATCGGGAAAAGAAGAGCGGAGTCAGTGAACAAAAGTTTGTTTTGCAAAGCTGTTATGCTTTGTGCCATGAGGATAAGTACTAAAATTATGGGACCGCAAGTATTTTAATACACCGCAAAAAGTGGCCCTAATCAAGCATATATATGAAATGTCGCGAACTGTCATGAGTTTGCTCTATAACGCCGTAAACGAACGCAGTCCAAACATTTTTACTATATAGAAGAGAATCAACGAATATAAACACTTGAAGCGGAACAGGCAGAAGATTATGAGTTTCAGAAATATCGAAGCACATATTGGGTCATGTTATTGCGCTTTTGCAATCAAGAATGGGACCTCTAAGTAAAAATAAATATTGAAAACTGCTCCGGTATACATAGAAAAGTAAGTCCTTTCATTTTCAGCAGATTTATACCTGATTTTCAGGGAAGTTCAAAAACTAGTAAATATTTGCCTTCTTGGTGTCGACTTTATCTTCAAAGAAAGTACACAACACAGATATTCGACGCTTTTTCAAGAGTTAACTTGTTGCGGGAGGTATTTTAACTAATTCTAGGTGTATTCGTTTGCGACTTTAGTTGTGGACGTTCATTCATCTTGGCAATGACTAGACAGTTTTGGGTCATTTTAAAACTACGATCGCACAGACAGCTGCCTAAGGAGAAATTTATAAGAATTCATTACTTAGGTAAGTTCCTTCAAGAAATATCTTATTTTGAAGTTTTTGTTAAAGAGGAAGAACAAAATCGGTATTTGGGTACAAACGAAGAAAAACACTGAAATTCGTATAGTTTTAATTGGAATTTCGAGGAAAATTTGAAACTCGTCGAATTCAAATTCTTGAAATAATCGCAAAAGGATATGACGAAAGGAAATTTCTTTCAATATGCACAAAATGGTACGAATTTGATCACACGTGCAACCGTAATCTAACCTTGTAGATAAAAGCCAGGCTCTCCGTGTGTGGCCTCCAGTCTATTTTTATGCCTACCAACAGTGCAAAACTGATTCCTATGGAAAATAATTTTGCAATGATGAAACGAAGTTTTTCCAACACAAAGGGGAATTTTTTGGTGCAAAGAATGTTTCTTTTACAGAGTAATCGCATTGAAACAAACGACCATAGATACCTGGTCCGTGTTTATGTCCTGCAGGCTTAACGCTGTTTTAAATGTTAGTAGACAAGCTAGGAAGTACAAAAATTTGCTTTTGTACGCACTCTGTATTAATTTGGCGTTTGTTGCGCTCCACTGCCGTAAGCACAGTGATATGTAACATTAGGTCAATTACCTCTAATATATTCAGTATCTCAATGTAGAGTTTTTTTGGTGAAAAATAGCTATTTTATGTTGGTAAATAGTAGTTTTTTAACCAACATGTGTCCTTTTTACTTATGGTACTTAGTTTACTGCAGTGAAACTTGGGGGGGCACCGCATGCGCTGATTTCGCACAACACTAATTTTATTGTCTAAACCACGACATTTCATGAGTTTTAAAATCTACTGTAATACTATCTGGTCTGACCTTTTAAAGTGGAACCCCTAACACCTGTCCTTAATCTCCCTAGCCTCATTCTGTTCCCAAAATTATTTTTCCTTTTCATTCTTGAACTAAATCTTCTCAGATCTTCATTCATTGCTGATCGAAAAGCTCCTTTACACTGCGCCTTGATGGGCAGGCCTTTTGCTGCGTTTCTGCCGACCCAATGGCGGTTCGCTCATTTGAACTTCAAACTCGCTTTGCTTCTTCTTACATGCTGCGTAACAGGCAAGCTTTTATGAACTGATAAACAACTAACAGGGTTTTCGCAATTGCGACAAGCATATTACTTAAGTGCCTCAGGTCTATCCAAATCGTATGGCCACCCACCGACCTACGGAGGATTTTGAGTCAAGATGCAGCTGACATCGCAGCCAAAGTGTGAAGTTGTTTATGGTTTACGGTTACGTCGTAAATGAGAACACGCAGCCAAAAATAGAACCGTCGAAAAGAACTTTGTCTTTTAATTGGTCCACTTATTTCCTTTAGAGTTTGCGTACGTAGAGTGGCTTCGTTTATATTTTTGTTTTGCTTTGAAATTATTGGTGCTTTCAAGGACTATTTTGAGTCCATTTTTAATTCAGCAATGATATTTAATGGCTTACTTCTACTGGAATACTTTGTATGATTTCTATTATATGGAGGAACAGTGGCAATGGTTTGCTTTGTGATGGCTTCTAGCTTTTGGGTTTATTCACTGTTTTATTCTCTAAAAATATGTCCCTTTATTCTTTATCTCTCCCATATATGACTTACATTAGATTATCCACCTCATGAAACATCATTGATTTCATAAGAAAGTACACATCCTATAAAATCAGTCCACACCATGACCCTCAACGTATTGTAGTGATAGAAAAATGACAGGTAATAAAAAGAGAGAATATTGTGGTTTAAAAAGGAATATATACTAAGCCAGTTCTTATCAATTTTCATTTAAAATTTGAATTTCAGATAAGAGTTATATTACAAACCTATTAAATCAATCTATATATAAAGACCCTTAGGGAAGAATAGCGTAGGAATAGTAGATACAAAAAAACTAGAACGTTTTTGAATGTCCATTTGCATTTAAAACAACATAAGGTCTGTCAGAAATGCAGATAGCCTGGCTGTCTACAATGGTTTGCTCAATGTGATGCTTTAACACAAAACCAAGTTTTTCTTGCATGACGATTGCCAAAAGCAATTTAATAGGGTTGAGATCTGAACTGTCGGCAGCAAAAAAATAGATTAGAGATCGTATGCGGAAAATCTGTATGTTGTCTAAAACGTATTATCAATCGCATACACCTTGAGCGCGATAAAAGCGAGCATTTTTATCTAAAATTACTGTATTGATTATACTATACCCAAAGGCATCCATTACGGTGTCGACAAACAGCTTGCTGCTAGTGGTCTTCGTAGTCAACCCTCAGACTGACCCTTCTTCAAAATTAAGAAGCCTCAAAACCATAAATCGTCGACAGTTCTTGAAACTTGCTGTCGGCGCAGTGGACCCTTTTGGAAAGTTCCACAAATGACCACCTGAGTTGACTTTAAAGGCTTATTTTAAACTGAAGATATCATCACAGGATTAAATACTCTTCCGCATTGAGAGCCGGCAATCCGTTTACTCCTTGGAAACTAAACTAAAAACGTTCTATCATAAGTTTACCACTTAAAACGGCTTAGCTGTGGCCTTTTTCTGGTGCAGTTAAAATTCCGGCACTCTTTCCCTACTCCTCCTCATAGAAACAATCGTTATAATTTCTCTGTGAGTGGGCTCAAAGGGCATATAATTATAATTTTTTAGCGTACGAAGAATAAAATAGTCGTCTTGCTTACTCATGGACCGTCATGTTCCGCTCTGCACAATTCTATCATTTATAATGCGCCACAGAGTGCCCTTCATGATATTGGCATTATTTGCTAATGACTCACGCGGCAATTCTCCCGCTGGAATTTTGCGTATACGTTCGTAGTTGACAGCAGAGAAACAGCCTCTGGACAGCTTTCTCATACGGTTTGACAGGGAAAGGTGACGGCCTGTCGAGTGTCGAGCGGAGCTAGGGCACTTACTGATTTGCTTAGGGAACATACTCATCCCGTTGCGCCTTGGAGCTCAATCTAGAGACGTGGGATTGGGTATGACTGACTGCTGACGGCTAATGAACCGGAACTGGCCTTTCCGATCTCCCTTGTCTTTGTCGGTCGCGGCTTTTCATCATATTCTGGATTTCGCTATGCGATTGTCGTCAATTGCATTAGATGTGGAGCTTCTGGGCAAAACGGGGCAAGCATTTTCCTCATCAAATCTGCGAGCTTCCTATTTTCGCCATATATTCGATCGCAGCCGACAAGAGAAACGAGTTCATGGTGCAGTGGTAGAGTGTTGCACTCCATAACTAAAAGTCACGGGTTCAAATCTCAGGTGATTCAAACCTGGGATTGTGTATGACTAGCTAACGACTGCTAATAAGCCAGAAATGGCCATTCCTGTCGCTCTTGTCTTTGACGGTTCCACTTCAACATATATATGGTTGCGCACGCAATTAGTCGTGTAATAAAATGAACTTCAAGTTTTATACAGGGTGTCCCAAAAAAATGTAAACACATTTTAAATAATTGTAAACCTGGTTATTATTATAATTTTATTATTTCAAAAATGAAAAAGTATTTACAAATATCATTGTACTGTTTTTTCCCTGCATTTTGAGTATTGCAACAGTGGCTGAATTGAGAGCAGCCATTGGGCATGAATGCATCCGAATACCAAGGGAATTGCTTCGTGTTATGCGTGTGATTCCATTGCTTCGCGCTGTCAGCGTTGTCATGATCAAAATGGACGTCAGTTTGACAACATTCAGTGCAAACCAAAATAAACTGATACTTATAAATATTTTTACATTTTCGAAATAATAAAATGATGATAAACACCAATTTTACAATTATGGAAAGTGTATATACATTTTTTTGACACCCTGTATATTGTACGGCAGAAAGCCTCACAAATATGCAAAACAGAATTTCTAAAATGGAATCCGACCTCGTTTTCCCAAATAAATGCAATTTCTTGTAACCGCTTTTGTCTAACTTCCATGTACGCAAAACCAAATTTACCCTTCCCTAAAGGGAGCTCTTAAAGTTTCTTACCTATATTAATGCTCATGTTTGTTACAATGTACACAGACAAGAAGTTCTCATGTGTAGCTTTTGGGAGCG
Source organism: Dibothriocephalus latus (assembly GCA_900617775.1). Taxonomy (NCBI): domain Eukaryota; kingdom Metazoa; phylum Platyhelminthes; class Cestoda; order Diphyllobothriidea; family Diphyllobothriidae; genus Dibothriocephalus; species Dibothriocephalus latus. The sequence goes on along the minus strand of UYRU01000152.1, from coordinate 1,097 downwards.
TAGACAATTACGTGGATCTGCAGCAGCGTTCGATTTTGTCCAATTCTGACCTGATTTCCCCTCAGATTTTAAATATATACTTCTTAAGTAGACAGCTTTTTGCTCCCCACAGCCATTCAACATACCAAATTAGCAAATTAAACTGTGTGCAATACTACCCCTTTAGATTTCGATCTTGACCTTTTATGAATTAGACAATCTCTTGTTCGTCGGTGGTTTCGCTGGCAATGGAAAAAGAGTTTCTTGCTGGCGTGTTCAGTGTGAAAATGTTTGCTTCCTGCTGCGAATATAGTTAGATCTAAATATATCTGTCCAATTGTGTGCAGTTCTTACGTTGAGCGAATGGTTTTCAACTAATTGCACGACTCGTTCATTGAGTACTTCGCAAAATGCAGTCGAAGAAATGAATAACCACAATATTTTCAACATCATCCAACGTTGTCACTAGGATCAGGCTAAAGACTTGCTTTAGCTTTTCCACTGGAATAAGCCAGACTCTTCATAAAGGTGACACCCTAAGGCTGATGAAGTGGTAACTTTTGGATAAGAAAGGTAAATTTCTATCTGACCCAAAATATTACATTAAGTAGGCTTTTGATATTTGCCGTCCTACCGTCTATTAAGATTGTCAAGACACGGAAAAGGTCAATAGTACTACCGTTAAATATGGCAGTAAGTCACGAGATAAAATTCATGTTGAAAATACTAAGCCCTTTTTAACGACACGTCGTGGTGTTTATATGCCCATCTTCCCGGATGCAACTTAACAGCCTCAATGCCATATATCTTGAAAAAAATTTTAGTTTTTGAATTCAAAAAGTCTTTTTTCAGGAATTAAGAAGCTGCGAGGTAACTTTGCAATAGATTTATACAGAAAGAATAACAGCATGTTGCCTACACCCCACACAACCTTATGAACACTTTTACTAACAACTTGGGACATAGTACATTAGATTGCATATCTGATGCAAGGTTGGGGATAGGAGGATTTAACGCACACTTAAGGTTGTTTATTGAGTTCATTGGGTTGAATTGGGTCGAAAACGTTGTTAACTAGAATTTAATTACGTTCAGATCAGAATACTGGGAGAAAATAG
>UYRU01000151.1:0-10201 GCA_900617775.1 Dibothriocephalus latus | reverse complement strand
TCCCCACTGACCGCATAATCACATGCGGGTGACAATTACCCCGATTCACTATGTTAACCCCTATTAGACATCATTGTGAATTAACTGTTTCGTACACTTCCCATCTGTCTGGTGACGAGCTGGTGAGCTAGTGTCGAAAATTCACCCAGTAATCAACATTTTTCCCAAAGAACTTCTTCTACCGAACTGTAGCGAGATGTTTATCTAGGCAGCGATCCTTGAAATCCTTCCTGATAAGTCAATTAAAGTTGGTTTCAAGATTGATGTTCTTAAAGTAAGCGCACAGCAAACTTACTCGCAAACCGAAAGGCAACGGAAAGAAAAGCGAAAGCCATCTTGTTTTCCTTTACCACAGTCCACGTATTATTGCTACAATTCACAGACATATATCATTAATCTGCCAATTTATACAGCGTCTTTAAACTTCCTCTCCTTTTGTTATTTTATACTTTTTGTATACTAAGAAGAACTTCGCAGCAGTCCGGCTTTCTTTGGCAGAAATATATACGACCCCTTTTCTCCTCGAAGACAGTCTTACAAGTATCATGCGAGTGCCCACTTAACAGCTACCATTTTCAGGCATGACATACTTCTGGATAGAGTAGATAGAGCCAGCGGGCCATGTTCCCATCAGCAATTCTTGTTTAATCTGTAATACATTCTCCATCCTTTGTGCGAAAAGATAGCATGATTGTGAAAGCTTAAATGAAGGGCTCGGCACAAAAGAATTTATATATTCAAAGATAATGCTCAAAAATAGTCAATAAGGCACACATCCGGGGCTGTAGAAATGTGGCCGCGGATCACGTTTCCAGGGCATGTTGACCCAATGTAATCTTCAGTGACTTTTAAAGCGATCGTTACACCTTTTTTAATGATACCCCAGCCATGTTGTTGGCATTCAAAAAGGAACGATCTGAGTTTCCGGACAGTTGGCCTTGAGAAGAGAGAGCGACCTGCCACGCACCAAAACGTTTGCATAAGCAGTATCAGAAAAAAGGACTAATAGCTCTGATGCTGATCATTCCTTGTAGAAAGCCCTACAGCCACCTAAATCTCATAAATATATAATGGTTGCCCGCTTATAACTCCTGCTGTTACTAAGCTCATCCTTTTTTTTCTCAGATATTGACCGTATGCCTTTGTTTGTCTTTACGTACAATCGAACTACTTACTCGGGCAATTCAAACTACCTAATCGCCGTAGAGTTCTCGCTTCTCCTGCCTTCTAGAAATCATCAGGTTGAGTTCATGCAGTTGCAGGCAGATATCTGCGCCAGTATTCGCTGGTCTTATTTAAAGTAATTATAGATCGGGTCGACCATATGCTTCCTGTTCTACTAGCAAGGGTTTTTCGCTGTCTGATTTCTAAAATATGTATCCGCCATTTTTTTCATTACACTTTGACCACAGCTGCTAACAGTGTCAAAAACTTCCACGTATGACAGAGGTAATCGCCGTACTTTTACTAAGCCCTATTTTATGCGCATGAAAGACGTGTGTACATGCACTAAATCTCCTCTGGCCAAAGATGAACTCAGTATGCGTCCACAAGCTTCTCACTTTGCTGCGTGACGGCGACGACACAAAGACAGCACATGTACTCACGCCGCGAGACGAAACGGAGACAGCGACAAAGTGATTATTTTAGTATTATAATGTTTTGACCATGATTCTTGGGGCTCCTATAAGTTCAAATGTAGGTTTGAGAAAGGTGCACAAAAAATTTTGTTTCAAGAAGTCCAGGTAGGCGAACGAACATTTTGATTATTCCTCATCAGGCCAGTACAATAACATGGGGAGGGTAGAGCTAGCAAAGGTTTAAGCAACAAATGAGTAAGAATTTGGGAATAGGGGCATCCCTACGTTGCCCACGCCGTCACGAGGCCGTCACATCTTGCGTTCTGACACTTCCCAACGAGAATCGAGACGAGAACGATGGACTGACATGAACTAATTATCTGAGTCCCCCACTTTTCCCATTCCAGTTCCAAATTATGACTACAATCTGGTCATTTGATCCCCCATTACCTCGCTTCTAATATTTAGTTATTGGTTGTTTAAACTTTTGTTTACTCAATCTTCCCTTGTAGTATTTTACTAGCCTAATGATGAATATTCAAAACCGTTCGTTCACCTAAATTGATTTATTGAATGCTCCCTCTATATGCTTAAAAACAGAACGATGTAGCAAAACGGTTTCGGAAAACATCCCCTAAATTATTTCTTAAGTCTTACCTCCTCCCTTGTTTGCTCTTGGGTTTGTTTGTATCGTCGATTATAATTGTTGCGTGCATACCTGTGCAGGTTGTCATAAACTGAACGCCTTGTTTACACATAGGTGCAAAAGCTGTCAAGTGTGTGTTCCTCCAACGGCAGGCTTTTAGTTTCAGCTAATATATCCTGTCAGATAGAAGGAAAATGCTAGTTTATCTATAGACATCGGAGATGTCTGTCCCGGCGTACCGGTGCGCCGTAAACAATCTACCTTGACGTTGCCTACTCGCTTCTAGTTTTAGGGTAAAATATGACCAAAATAGAGGAAGGTTAAAAACTGAAATGCGACGTTTTATTCAAAGCCATTGACAGGTAAGACGGTTTAATCAAAATCACGTGAGGTAACCAAAATATCGTAAACAGAATATTTAGAAAAATATCAAAAATCAACTGATGTGTTAAGAAAACTCAAATAGTGGTCATGAAACCAAGCTAACTAATTTGCAAAGTCTGCCGTATGTAACGACATCTTTTACTAAGAAATATTCCCACGTTTATGTCCATTTCTGTATAGAGTTGCTTGTTTACTTCTAGTAGAAATAAATCAGTGTTTGTTCGTAGTATTCCTTATTTACATTGGAATCTGAAAATAATTTCTTAAGACGGATATATAAAATCTGCTAAAAAAAATAAGAGGGTGCCAATCTCACTTGTAAGTTACACACGCACCGAACCACGTGCATTGTTTACTGTCGGCCAAATCCTTTTAGTTTCCGGTTTTTGTATTTATTATGTTTTAGCTGTACGCGGACCAAACATTTCTGGAGCATTTGCTCAATGTTATCATGAAAGGCTGTGGGTAAATCGCTTTCCTCATATTTGTTTACCGCAAATGAAAACTATTCAGTTAGCAGCTTTCAAGGACTTCTTCAGCTACGTCAGTCAAAAAAGCCGTAAGGTAAGTAGGTAAACGTCGAAGTGTGTTCGGTATACTACAGCATATTTCTAAGGCATTAATGACGCTTAAAAATAAACAAATCTCCATCAGCTTGCATGAACGGACTGTTACGGATCTGATAAAGATATTTAATTCCTAAGAAATGCCTTCTTTGCTCCGCCAGTAGGTATATTATGAACTGTTAACCACGTTATAGAAATGGAGGCCCACTCATCGTGGCGACACTCACGGATGAACGATTATTCACGTCTGATGGTTGCAGTTTAAAAGAAAAATCGAAATGCCAAACCTCAAAAAAGTCGTTTAAATTTATCACAGTTAGGTAGAAGAGGACATCAAGTGCGTAAATACCAATCACTTTCTGTAGATAGCCCAACATCCACTTAGCTCTCGCAATTATGTGTACAATCTACACATTTTGGCTGCTAAATAGGTCAGGTAAATAGGCCAGCGTCACCCACTGATGTCGCGAGTTCGAACCTCGGGCGGTGCTTCACTTTGTGTCGGGCATGATATGCTGACGATGCCTAATAGAGTAGAAATGGCCATTCCTGTCTCCTTCGATACGGCCGGCAATGTTGTCTGCCTCGGCTACTACCGTCTACGGCTGCTCGTAGTGCCCGAGTACTAAGGCCCAATCCAGAGGGGGAAAACTCGGTTCCGTCAGCAGTCATTTAGCCGATCAAGTTACCAATCGCATGTTTAAATCCAAGTGTAATGCGTTCTATCCGTTTCCTCCTAAGTCGTTGGCCCGTCTACATGGCTTCTCGTCCAGTGTGACTAAGCAATTGTTATAATCAAGCCAAAATACGTGCTGGCTGTAGAACTTTCGTGGGATTTCACCGTTTCTAGGTCAGTATAATTTAGACAGACGGCCTCTATTAATCCGGGAAAATGTATCCCCTGTCCGCGGCATTTTGATTGTACGTACCTTTTTGACTATTGCGGGAAGACTTGTGCAGTTTCCTACAATTTCTTTGCACTTAAGTTATTTCCTTGCTTACAGCAAGATGCGGGAGCCCGTATCTTCGTATTTCTTTCATCTCAAATCCTTTGGTTTAAGTTTTCTTGCCCTGTCACCTAAAAGGAAAATACTTGCGTATCTTTACACATCGGTGACGTCTGCACATGCGTACTGGCAGAGTCCGTAAAAATATTTTCCTACTTTGCTTGCTCTATGTAGGTTTCCAGTAAGGTGAACTTCAAAGATGAAGAATACTGAACGGCGACCGTTTTAAAGTATTTGACAGGTAATACGTTTTAATCGAGATCAAGACAAGTAGAAGAAAACAAGCAAGAAATATTCATTGAAGAATATAAATATAATAGTCATTTAAGTAATAGGATTGAAACCATACAAATTGTATATTTGGGACTGTTATTTTGTTTTGTAACTGCAATTACTGCAAGAACATTTTCCAGCATTTCGTCCTTTTCTCCAATTATTGTCTATTTCCCTTTAACGTCACTGAGATTTTGGCTTTTAGTTTGTTTTGTCAGTCAATTAAGAAAATCGTTTAGCAAAGGCAACTAAATGAATCGTGACCGGATACAAAATTATGCCAATCTCATTGGTAAGTAACATGCGCTTCGGCAGCATCGGTAACAAATGATAGATATTTTGAGAATTGCGTAGTACCTCTGATTGCTCTGCTTATATACTTTCTGCTCATATTAAGTTCCCTGAAATTTATAATACGAACAAACAATATTCACCGTCAACTGCTGCCAAATCTGCGTTCTTCCATTTTCGAACTTTTGGTTTTAGTTACCCTACCGTGTCAGGTAGAAGACAAATGTTTACACATACATCGGCAATATCTGTTCATGCATACTGGCAAATCGCACAAAATCGATCCTGTCTTTGAATGTTCTGCGTAGGTTTCTGCTAAGGAGAAGATCCCAAAATGCGGGGGTACAAAAATGCGACAATTTTGAAAGGCCGTAGACATGTAGGACGTTTTAATCAACGTCAAGAGAAGTCGTAGATGCACACAGAAATATTTAATGGAGCTTATGAAAAGCAAACTGCGTGCTATGGTTGGTTAAGTAATCAAATTAAAACCTTAAAAATTTTTTTACTTGGGACTGCACTTTAGCTTGCAAAGTGTAAACTGTACAAATGTCTTCCAATTAGATTTTCCCAATAGTTCATTCGTTTCTTCAACCACCACTTCTTTCCCATAAAGTGAACTTAACCTTATAGTCTTGCATCTGCTCGGTCTTATTAGTCAATTAGGAAAATCATTAAGCAAAGACAGCTAAATGAAATCATACCGAATAAAAGGGCATGTCAATTTAATTGATAAGTAACATGCACATCAGGGGACTGCGTTGTCTAAAAGCAACCAACCGCCCTTGGTGTTTGGATTTTAATCATAATTCTTTTCGCAAATACACGGTACGTTTACCTCGCCTTCTTTTATATTTCTGCGAAAGTCAATTTCTCCAAAAATTTTAATTTAGCCAAAAGTGTGCATAGCGAAGTGCCTGCGAGTGCAGTGGCCATGATGCCAATGAAAAAGGCTGTGGCCAAAGCGGCATTTAGCAATATGTTACATGTTATTTATGTAGTGGTTGATGAATCTTGTAAGCAAAAACCCTCCAACGGTTTGTTTCGCAAGAAATCATTCTTCGCCTGGCAATAGACAGACAAACGGGCATTAATCTAAAAGATTAACCAGTAAAAAAACCACTGTCTGATCACTTGTAATTACTGATAATAATCGCTCCGTGACCTGGTGTTCGCTGTGGCATGATTTAATGCCATCAGCACAGGACTATTTTTGGCATAAAATATAATCAATTTTTTTGCCTTTCAAAATGACAAAAAGTATCACTATGTAGGTATGATACAGAAAAATTAATTAAATCTATGTTTTTGAAAAGATCCAGTTAATATAATGGTTGCGTAGCTAGCAGTTTGTTTTTGAGGCTGGTCGTTTGACTGTCAGGATTAATGACTTGCACATACTATCGCCTTTGTGGCACTCGAACACAATTGCAACCAGTTTCGTTACCTGTTCTCTGAAAAGCTGATACATTGTGAAGTTCTCATGTTGTGTTTGATACTCAAATACGAGTTGTTGAGGTACGGCAATCCTTGCGTCCAGTGCGATACCAAACTACTGATTCGGTCGCCTTCTTGCTACAAAATGCTAGTGTAGGCGTAATTCAATAATGTTCATCACTTCGACAACTGATTTCGCATATTTTTTCTTTAGATTAACTTATGCATATTCTAGGTATTGAAATACATTGGAACATTCTACATGTGTCTAATTCAGCGACTGAAGATTAATTTATACGTAAATCCAGTAGGCTGTCCAATAATATTCTAATAACAGCAACGGTGTCCCCTCTGCGTTGCTGATTGTCAGTACCGCGTGGAATTTCACCTGAAGTACTATTTAACACGCATCTTCTCAAAGCTGTTCATTTCGGTAATCTGTGAATACATTGTGTGGGCTGTCTCGTGTGTAGCATGTGTAAACAGGTCCTTCATCTTTGTAAGCCACCCCGGGACTTTTAACTGTACTGATTTTTGCCGTGGCAAATTAAGGAATCAGGAAGGACTGCTAAACAATGCCATCCATTTAGACATATTCCCAAGCCGTCTTCAGCAAAAAGTTACATACAAATTCTAGGCGGCATACAAGTATACTAATTTCACCATTTTGTTTTAACAAAAATGTTTCAAATGTTCCGTTTAATGTCAATTTGCCTGCATAATGCTTGCACAAGCCATATGGATCTGTCGATTATTCCGCTTTTTCTGACAGCTTGCTCGTGTGTTTGCGATTTTACCGCCAAAATCAGTTTTAAACATCTAATGAGTCCTGAATTTTTACTTCTGTAGGCGATTTTTTACAGACTTACTGTAAGTATCGTGCACCATCACACAGGATTGATCATGAAGGTATTCCTAAACGTCCTTTTTATTTCAAATTAGACACAGAATTTGCAGCCGCAACTTGCGTGCATATTGTAACAAATCAAAAATTAAATTAAACCCGTTGGGATCACAAGCAAACTTTTTATCAGAAGCATGGAGATTTTGCTGATGTGTATGCATTTACCTTTTCTACTTAGTCTATGGCCTAATTTGAGATCAATGACCTGAGATATTTACATTCTAGATATTGTTGAATGGTAAATATCATGAAAGTATCTTAATGTCTTCAATCGTTGTGCAGCAACTAACAGATAGACGTTCATACCAATACTTAAAACTCCACTTGTGCGTATAGTACTGCGCCTAAAACAATATTGTCAAACTACGGTATTGCGAGTCCTGCAAGCAACATGCCTAAGTTTGCAAATGTTTGATTATTTCTCCCATACCAGCGAGAACGCATTTATGAAAACTTATAAATGATAATGAGCAGCATCAGGCATATTAAGTAGTTAAATAAATTATAAGAAGTAATTAGCGTTTGTTAAGAAAAATAAAATTTTCTCGATAATTCACAGGTTCTGCAGACGTAAGAAATAGCTATAAATTAGAATAATAAATTTAAATATTTTGTTAAGTATAAAACCTAAAGCAACCACTTTCTTTATATAAAAATAACTTGTCTTTAGTCAACATATTTTGTACACATGGTAATTATCGTGGCATAAAGTCCCTCATCATTACGGTCTTTTTCAGTGTCTTCATTCGTAAGTAGATATATTGCGCTTCTCTCCAACGTTGACATCAAAACCTTTAAAATAAGATATAACTAAACAGCATTTACCGAAAAAAATGAGCTTTTGGATATTAGTTCTTATGAAGATGGCCATGTAGGTCATATGTGGAAATGCTTCAAAATAGCAAACTGCGTTGTCGAGCATACAAAATGTCTGCTAGAAACCACGCATATTGTTATTCCTAAGACTCAAAAAAACTTTTCATAAAAGGTTGCCTCTTTAAAAAGTGTTTGAATTAGAAATTTATCTGACGAGCTTCTGTGAATATTAACTTCTACAGGGTAATGCCACAGGGAAATTGCAGTCTTTTGAAAATGTCTTTAAGTTAGCTGAAGATAAACGATTCTATTTGACTGGAGACGGAAGCACATACTCTTCTATTTATAACGGATTATTGTCCGCTTAAGAGAACTATTTCCACGATCCGCTATAAACTTGCGAATACAAAAAAGCAGGCCACACATATTACCATTTTTTGAAATATTTATTATACTTCTGTCTGTTCCGTTTCTAAATAACGCTTAAACGGAACCTATTGTTTGAAAAAATATATTTTTACATGACTGTCATACAATAAGACCTTCTTTTATTCTCTTCGCGGTAACATGTATGGCAAAGTTTGCTTATATGGAAGGCCAGCGGTGAGGTTTAAACAAAACGCGACGAAACTTTTTTGTTACTGTATTAAGTACAAAAAAATTCACATAATAGCTAGACATAATTTTTAAAACTTAAATTCTTGCTTGCTTCTGAAAATAAATGTGATTCCTTAAACTTAGCTTCAGTTCTATTTGATCAACCTTGCACGCAATTTTTCAGTTCGGGAAGGGATTATTCCACCAATTTTAATAAGTATGGAATTCTTCCACAGCACAATATATATTAATAAAACGTTTGGTTTTTTCATACCTTAAAGCACAGGAAATTTCGTTATATTCTTACTCATGATTTAGCCAAACTTAGTGCCTATTTCCCTCAATAACTTTAACAAAGTGGGCAGATCTCCAAAGCAAAGCACTTCTTATTACTAAATCCGCTCACTTGATCAAAATAGCATGCCCAACTGTAGGCCAAACTACAGAGTTAAATTTTTTCACGAAAGTTGTTTAAGGGCCTTTTAGGAATGCATAAAGGAAACATCAAGAGGTGCAGTCAAATATAGCACCTGATATGCAAGTCTCTGTCTATACATAAGCCGTAGGTTTATTCTGCTTGCTTATATGTATAATCTTTTTATATACTTAATACACGGCATGATGCTGTGTTTATTATTAAACTGGTATATTCACAGATACGTAATTTTTCATCCGTAAGACGTGGTGGAAGCCGTTGTTGCTAGTTCACTTTTTGGTCCCTAATAAGATGTTCATAAAAAATCATGTGTTACTGCAGCGGAGTTTTGGAAAAAGTTAATCACTAGTTAACGGGACACCTGTGTTTCATCACATACAACCCATAGGATTTCCCCTTATAGGTGTAATAGTGTGCTTTAGGCAGAATATTCAAAGTTCCTAACAGAAAAGCGTAAGAATATAGTGTGATCTTCTGTGCAGCTGCTCTGCTATCCTTTTAACTGCTGTGCAACCTTTTAGAATTTCTACTGTATGTCTAACCCAAATTCATATTTCAAATAAGGATAGAATGTAATTGTTACCCGCAGCTGAGTGCATGCCTGCTTTATATAGCCTGTGAATACAGGTTAATAATACAGAAATACCACACACATAGTTACATAAATATTTTAAAACCAATCATATCGATAGCACCGTTTAATTTTCTAATTAACCAGAGTATGTTAAACCTATAGTCACGTATGCTCGCGCTTAGGATGTAAACATACCTGATTTTCTCTCAGCATCATTCACTTCAAGGATTATAGCGAAACGCCCCACATACGAAAATGAGTCAGCAGTCCAGAAAATGGAGTGTCAATTGGCCGAAGCAAACACTCCCGGCAACTTCATCTAATGGATTCACATCGACGACTTAAATAAAAAAAACATCCGCTGAATCATTTCGATGTTTACAAAAGGAGTTCTCGAAGATCAGCTAAGACGGTGTTTGCCAAGTTTATTGAAGAGTATTTTGGTACGACGAACTTTCCATGCATTGCATGGAAATCATCCTAGATAAGATTGCCTCGATGTTTTTGGCCGGCTAGATGGGATGCGTCAGATCATAAAAAATGCTAAAAACGCGGCTCCCTTGGTCTCATACGCTTTGCGGGAGAACACCGGTGTCCAGTGGATTTATTTTTGCCTCGGCGCTAGCCCGATATTACCTCGACCGCCAAGCATCTAGTACTAGTACCATTAAAACTTCCGTTGGATTGTTT